>VUQK01004768.1:11881-34507 GCA_015106715.1 Bujurquina vittata | reverse complement strand
CTCCCCCCCCCCCCCCCCTCTCCCCCCCCCCCCCCCCCACTCACTGCAAGGGTCTGTCTCTCTGTGCGGTTGTGGCGGAGAGTGAGGAGCGATCTTCATCGCGTCTCATGCCGGTGTATTTGCGCCTGTATTATGTTGTTAATACGTCTCACTGCTCCCCAACGCCATCCATTACGGAGGGTTAAATGCACCGCTTAACAGTGAAATAACACTGTTACTCGATGTATGGTATTTTGCATTGTGCTGGCGCAGTGATAACACATTAGTCCCATCTTTACATAACTGCTGTGTGAAAGGAGCAAAATGGGGCAGGCAGAGAAGCAGCAAAACATTCGAGTGTGTGTTTTGTCTCATGCATACTTTTTTGTGTGTATTTGTCTATGTATGTGTGTGTATGTGTCAAGGGTCAGAAAGACAGGGAGATATTCCAAGGGAGAGAAACAATGAAGAAATGGAAGGAGACAGACAGGCAGCCAGGCGGTCTGGATTGAGAGAGGAGATGAAGGAAGAGGAGCTTCATGTCTGCCGCACACCATTCTCTAGCTTGTTTACAGAAAATATAAGGATCTACCCTTATTTACAATATTTCCGCTTGTTGTCAAAAGAGTAAAGCTTTCCAGGATGCAGACGTCTTTAATTGGAACGTGTGACATAAACAAAGATGCTTGACTAAGCAAAGACCTCCCACTTAACAAAATCTGTACGTGTTGCACAGACTTGTTTGCGGCATTACATCTCTTCCTGGCCATATGAGCAGGCAGAAGGTGCAAGAAAGGGATGCAAGAGACTGTTAGGAGGCAAAAACTAGGGATTTGAAAAAAGCCAAGGAGACAAGCCAGCGGGGACTGGGTAATGATAGGAAGGAAGATAAATAAAGGGATGATTTTAAGGCTAGTTACCATTGTTCTTTTCATTGATTATAATGCAATTCTTCAGTGAGCGATGTGCAAATTCACAATTTGATATAAAAATGTACTTTAATGGCAAACCTCAATGACAAAAGGGGAAAACACACATCCGTTTGTTGCCTACATCATTACTCAGAAAGTCAAATATCACCTAACTTAGAAAGTGTACTCTGTCTCCTGCCGGTCACGGAGAAATACGGAGCTATTGGTGTAGAATTATTTGCAAATGTTGCATTATCTGCATCTCTAACCTGTGTGTGTCTAATTTGGCCCGAGAGAAGCCCGACGGGATCAGCATGTTTAACAAATGATTCCAGCTTTTCTTCTCATTTTATGCAGTCTTTTACTATTTTTAATATTTTCCTATTGCACTGTAACTTGGGTCTAGGTCAGGTGATTGCACACTTTGAACCCCATTGCGTAGTTGTGATCAATTTAGGCAAAAGCCTCAACCAAATTAAGTGAGATCTGAGACAAAAAGGGAGCGGTTTTTACTTGATTCACACTTTATCGAAGCTTGTTTTTGTTCCTCAAGACTATAATTCATAAAAGCCCATAAACTAAGGTCCACCATATTTAGAAATTTAGAAAAAAGTGAGCAGCAAAAAATATTTGAATCAAATTTGTTGTCTTGTTCTCATCTTCCAAATGTGACTGGTGACTGACAGTTTTGTTCTGTCTTCAAAGTGCTTCCCCACAGCTCGGCCAGCCAGGCAAAACCAAAGTCACGGCTTTTTATGATAAGGCAAACTAAATTTGTTTGCAGACCTCTGAAGCTTTTCATTGACACTAACAGATTACTTTCACTCTGATGCCTCTGAGGTTTTCGGTTGTGTTTGCAGTTTGAAATTAATGAGCCTGAGAGGTGTTTCATGAAGTAGTTAAAAAATGTATGTAATCAAGTGTATTAAAACAGAATTAACAATGAAGACATAAAAATGTCAAATATAAGTAAAACAAATTCCAGTCACATTAGAATAAAAATTTAATAGCTGTGCTGATGAGAATGTGTTAAGTGAGAGGAACATTAGTGTGTGTTTACACCAACATTAGCACTTCTCCGTATTCATTTCACAGTGCATAAATAGAAATGCAAAGCAGAGCAATCTGACAAAATAACAGTTTCTTTTTCTGTTTCGTCTGTTTTTTTACAGAATGATCAGCAAAAAAAAGTGCAGCTTTTTGCAAAATGGATGGATGGCTCTAAAAAGTGAAGCCAATGCAGAAGTGCTGTAAACGTGAAATTTATCTAATGGCCAACAGAGGGCAGCTCCTTTGGTTATAAAAAGATACCCCCCCATAAACAGTTACCTGATGATTTTAGTGTCTGCTTTACCGGGTTCAAGACCAATTTATCACAGCAGTACTGGAACTGATGATCTCCATTAGAATTAAAAAGAAGGATAAAGCAGATTCTGTTTTGAGGAGGTATGCTTTATGACTGATAGAGTATTGCACAAGCATGCACCGTGACTCATTTTTCTTAGTCAGGACCACTCCTTGGCCGTCACTGCCAGTTTCAAAATGACCAAAATACTTGGGTCCAGACTTCACGCTGGAACTGCACTAACCAACAGGTGGTCACTGGAGCTACTAGAAATGCAGAAGCAATGGATTAACGGGCACAGTGGTGAATTTGACTCTGGCTGATGGCAGCCAAAAGACCGCTGGACAAAAGGAACAGTTTAGCAGCTGCTCGCTCGGACATTCGTCTGAGGTGGTGCCAAAGACAGTAGTAAGTACTACTGCACAAATAAAATGGCAAGTTTAATAGTATCCAGTTTATCCCTTGGTGTAGTTCATTAGTGCAGATGTGAACATGATCCAGTGATCCATGCACCAAAATGACCACACTGAGACCCCTTTGGAGGAGGTGGTCTCAATCTGGTTCCAAACAACCAACTGCAGTTCATTTATAGTGAGAATGTGATCTAACTTTGATCTGACCCAACTAGCAAGTTTGAGCAGAGCGTGCTTTGCACTTTGGGATGCGCCAGAGTCCACAAACTGCAGCAACTAGCTGCAAGATGAATGTAAATTCTCCATGTTATCCACTAGTCCAGAGCGCAGCACCTTCTTCCTGTTTTTAAATGTGCTGCTCCCGCCCCTCATCTGGCCGATAAAGCGAACTGAAAGTTCTCATGGTTTTTTTGTACCACATCTTGATTTTCTTGGAGTTTTCTTGGCTTCTTTTCTGTTCCAAACCACGGGAAAGAGCTACAAATTTACAAACTCATCAGCTGACTCCCATTCAAATGAACTGCAGGTGTGAAAACGCCCTAAAACTGCAGTTTCGACTGGTTGGTAGAGGCACATAACTGCAGCTATCTCAAAGTGAGCTACACCCTGTTAATTTAGATTGGCACAAAGACAAAACTGGGACCCTGGCTTGGTCTAGAGGTAGCAGATGCCTCCAAACAGCACTTTTGTTTTTATTGCACAGTTTTTTTTGCTTTTCTCCCGCCTCAGCCAGCAAACATGGCAGTGATGTCAGTGCTCGTATCAACAAAGCGAATAAGCGCATACTGAAAAAAATGACACACGTGGAACTGTTTTCATTAACAGTAATTGTGAAACAAACCCTATCCCCGCCTACATGTTCTCCATAAATCCAGTTTCAAACAAGCAGCCTTCCTTTAAACCCACAGCCAGGATACTGCAGCAGTTTCATTTTAAAATATCACACAGGAGGTCACTCTGCTCTCCATATTTAAAGAATTTATTAGGATCATTATTCAGGAAGTAAAAGTTAAAAACTGATGAACAAGGACTACGATTTCTGCCACTCTGTGACAGGGAGTGGCAGTCATTAGCAGGAGATATTAATAGACAGGCTATTAGCTTAGGTCAGAGCTTGGTGTCAGACTCTGTTACAGTTACACTGACTTTCTCTCTCCCTCCTCCTCCATCCTCCTCTCCTTTCACTGCCTTTCTCTCCTCTTCCCCAGAACATCTCCTTAGTCCTCCTTCAGCCAGCTCTTGGTTATCCACTCTGATTTCCTACCTTGACTCATTTATGCTTCTACTCTGTTTCCCCTCTACGTCTCCCACCAACATACAAACACTCTCTCTCTTTCACTTCCATACCCTGGCTCTCTCTGTCACTTTACTCGCACAGTTCTCCTCGCTACGGGCCCAAACCACTTCCCCGCGGCGTTGTCTATCTAATCCTGTTTTCCATCATTCTGCGCTCTCCTCTCTTTTCTCACACTCACACCACGCCATTTCTCACCATAAATCCTCAAACCGCCCTCCCCTCGAACCACCACGCATCATTAAATAACACACTCTCGCCACTCTAACCCATCTTTTTCTATCTCTTTCTGTTTCACATTCACTTTAGCCATGACCACACCATTGCAGATATATTTAAAAGTACAGTTTGGGCTTGTTTTTGGGGTTTTTTTTTGTCTGTTTGTATCTGCATTTACTGCTTCTTTCTAAAAATCTTGCCCGCTCACTCTTGTCATCTTTGGCCGTGACATAATTGTGTTTCACCGTCACTGCTGGTACAGAACGTCAGATATTTAAATAAACATGGCTTTATATTCCACATGGGTTTCAAGGTAGCACTTTGTTCTCCTGCCCTGTGACCTTCTATTTAATTACATTTTACTTCACTATTAACAGAAACTACATACATTAAAACCTTGACACGTGTCATGACTGAATGACATCATGCATAACTACACATTGAAACAATTCATATTTGTTGACTCTGGAACAAATCTCTGTAAGGCTAAAATACACTGTCTCACTGCTCTGCTTCTCCACAAAGAAAAAAAACCCTGACCCACCTCAGGTACAACTAAATGTTTAATACAGGATGGAGCTGAAGGTGTGGAAGAAGTTACATTCCTGAAACAAGACCTAAGCTGACCCCTCGCCAGGCTTAAGTACAGAGAATTCTGTACTTAAGCCTGTACTGGAATAGCTACATTTATTTAAAAAGGGCAACTATACAGAGTTCAAACTGCAGGCTTGGATTGTGAACTCTATGCCATCATTATCGTATATTTGTTGTTCAATTAGCCCCTTATTTCAGGTAATTAAATTTTGGATTGTGGTTCCTGGCTATCGTACTTTTAGGGTTTCCACCAGTAAACTGCAAGCCTGGACAACCGCCTTAGGCCTGTACTACAAAGCGGGATTTTGTCTTATCCAGCTAGCTTCAGTGTTAACCCCGGGTTTTCTGCTCTACAATGATGCTTCACTTCTTACTGGGCTATAACGTCATGCTAACCTGCGAACCTAACCCTCCTTCAGAGGAGGTTATGTTCAAAGTATGAAATCACTGCCTGTGGAGCAACCAATTCTCTAGAAAATAAGGTGTCCATTCCTGGATGATGTGATAAATAAAAATTCTTAGAAATTCTTTTTACTTTTGGCAGCAAACAACTTTAAAACAATGTTATTGTTCAACAGGCTAAGCATTAATAAATGATCCTAAAACAGGACACCGCTATATACTTACGGGCCTTTTATCAAATATGCACTTAGACTACATTTGAATTCCATTTTTATACTCATTCTTTACTCTCAGACTATTAAACTATTAACACCGCAGCTGAAAGAATAAAAACTAGCACCGTTTTTTAAACACTAGTTTATTGATAGACTATTGATAACTATTGATATTAGAATGAATCAGATCCTCCCATATCTTAGAGCCAGAGATGTGATACTGACTTGTCTTTTGGCTCTTCCAGTCTGACTAAAGTGCTTAAAGCACACACACATTCGTACAGCACTTTTAATACTACATTTTTTCTCACACACACTCTCATACTGCTACCTCGTCTGCAGCAGCTGTGTTGCTTTCAGTCTGTATTACGTGTGCAACCTCTTCATATTTTTCCCGTAGTATAGATTTATCTTTCTTTGTAAAACCAGCTGCTCTGCTGCCAGTGCACGTATCCATATTGTGATTGGCCCGATGCTGCCAACGCTATGTCTTTCATGTGAACACACGGGGGAAACCCTGGGTTAACTTATCAAGTTGATAGCAATCTTTGTGTGACTGTTTATCCTGATTGCCAGTGTTAGGGTAGGTGAAGCCAGAAAGCAGAAAGATATCCTGGGTAAGCTGAGCTCTCTTCGTGGTACAGCTTACCCAGATCTAAGCATCAGGGAAGTTTTTTTAAAAGACATATGATCCTACATTTAAGATACCTTATGCATATCTTTAGCCTACTGTTACTGTCTTTACACATATAAAAAGATCCAGAAACCCTTAAATCTTTTTTTTAAAGTAAGAAAAGAATCAGTGAAAGTGAGTCCCAGCAGCGCCTAGCTCTACCAACTTTTCTGATGGAAGCTTTATGATCTGCTTATTTATTTATAATCTGTTCCACTCAGGAGACAGAAAACTGCCATTACTGCTGCTTTTTCTGCAAAAATATCAATTTTTACAGTCAAATGCCAGGATCTTTCTACAATTTGATTGTATAATCAAATTTATAAATATTCAGTGACAGTGTTACAGTGTAAAGTACAATTTTATCAGTCTGTGCACTATTTAACAATAAGTAGCTTAAACTGCCTGGTGGATTTTATCTAAAAACACCCCATCCACCACTCTAACCCATCGTCTTTCTCCCTCTCTTGTTCACAGTCTCTTTAACCATGACCTTCTTGTTGCAGATATATTCCTCTGTCCATCTGCATTTACTGCTCCTTTCTAAAATTTTGCCAGCTCACTCTCGTCATCTTTGTTGTCTTTCAGTTGGCCGTGACATAATGGTGTTTGACTGTCACTGCTGCTACAGAGTGTCAAATATTTAAAACATGGCTTTATATTCCACGTGGTTTTCAAGGTACACTTTCTCCTCCTGCCTCGTGACCTTCTATTTAACCACATTTCACTATTAACAGAAACTAGATACATTAAAACCTTGACACACGTGTCATGACTGAATGAAGCCATGTATAATCACGTATTGAAACAATTTATATTTGTTGACTCTGGAATAAATTTCTGTAAGAAATACACCATCTCACTCTCTCTCTCTGCTCTGCTTTACCACAAAAAACCCTGACCCACCTCAGGTACCACTAAATGTTAATACAGGACGGAGCTGGAGGGATGGAAGAAGTTACATTCCAGAAACAAGGCCTAAGCTGACCCTCTGTCAGCCTTAAGAAGAGAGAACTTCTGAAGAAAAGAAAAAAAAGAAAAGAAAAAGCATTGGTATAGATTGAGAATGAAGTCCGTGTACATTCAGCCTTGTGCTGGGTGAAACCCGCCAGGGTTACAAACATTTCTGGTGGGAACTCTGTACTGGTATAGGTACATTTATTTTAAATGGGTAGCTCAGATTACTGGCTTGGATTGTGAACAATTAAAGTAACAGTTTGCGGTTCCTGTCTATCGTACCTTTAGAGTTTTTTCATCAGTTTACTGCAAGCCTGGAGAACCGCCTTAGGCCTGTACTACAAAGCCAGATTTTGTCTTATCCAGCTAACTTCAGTGTTAACCCCGGGTTTTCAGTGCCATCTAAAGTCGTTGTGTTTCCCTGATGTGCATCTGTAATAAATAAAGATTCTTAGACACAACGTGATTCTAAAACTATGTTATTGTTCTATAGGCTAAGAATTAATAAATGATCCTAAAAACAGCACGCCTCTTTGGCGTTTTTAATTTTTAGATCTAAAATGATTAATACATGCATTACAATGATAAATTGGTCAAAGTATGCTGATATATATATTTATATTATATACTTTTTAAAAAATTACTTCACTTGTTCTTTGTGGACCAAAAAAAGGCTTTCATCCCATCCCACACGCAGCGTCACCCAAACACCCTGTCTCCATTTTATTCCTCAATAACGACCTTTCTGTCCATCCCTACATCTTCAAGAAATTCCCTCATTTCTTCCCAATCATCTTATCTCTCCTCTTATCACTTCTCTATTGTGGAGCTATGACCCCCCACAGGAGAGAGAGAGGTTGAGAGAAAGGGAGCTTCAAAGGGTGGGGAAAGAGAAAGGAAGCGAGAGGCAGAGGGTAAAGTTTCGATTTCACAGGAGACAAATAGGCTGACTTTACGTAGGTAACCTCTGTAAATGGGTTTTCGATCTCTAATTCTCAACAGATCCCAATAAATGGCTACATAAAGACACATGTGAGAGGAAAAAGAGAGAAAAGCGAAGAAGAAGAAAAAAATGAGCGAGAGGGAGATACTTTTAAACTAACACCTACATGAAAACTGGCAAATCACAACAGAATTTCCCGGTGGTTTCTTAGTCTGGTCAGTGACTCAGAGAGTTTACAGTCAAGCTGACTCCTACACTTAACGTCACATAAACATATCACCATTTAAACACATATTATGCAGCAACAGCACTGCCTTCGCCTCCTCCCACATATGACTGTCGCCCACACTGAATATGGTTTGAGGTCTGGTGGTTATTGGTCTCCCTCCGTTTGATGGTTTGCACGATCTTTTGGAAGAAGCTCTCATGGCCCGTTCGTGACATTTTTCATCCAGGCACCACTGATCTACGCTCAGATTAACCTCAGAAATTATGCATCCCATGACTCAAAATTACACACACACACACACACAAAATGGAAGTTAACTTAACCAAGTTAATAAGTAACAAAGTTTCCTTTCTTTAAAGTTTCTAAAAAAATACCTCGACTGAGATGTAGGCTAGCTTCAAAGAAAGTACCGTTACCACACTGAGCAAAATTACTGTTCAGCAAAACCATCTTCAGCCACAAAATGAACAAAGAGTGCTGCAACAGATGCTGCGGCCCCCACAGATCCCCGATCCCAGCGTCATTGAATCAGTCTGAAATTACATGAAAAGACAGAAGCAATCGAGGCAGAATTCTGGGAAATTCTCCAAGGAAACAGATACACGCTACCTGAAAAGTTGCACTGCACACAAATGAGGATGAAAGAAAGGGAGCGGATTTAAATGCGAAGCAAAGCAAACAGTTTATTTCTGTTTTACTGTACTTTCATTAAGTGAACTGATAAATACAATCAAGTGAAGGCATTGGTTTTGAAAGTATCCCCGCTTTACCTTTTCACTGCTATATTAGGGGTGTCAAAGAAAGTGATACTCAGATAGTACTGAATACTACAAATTACCATGTGATTAGATACTCATTTGCAGTTGTATGGATACCAACAATGTTGCCTTCACCTCCTCCAGCTGACACACAACTTCACACAGCAGGTGAAGGACTTGAACAACTCTTTATGGGGAATTTCAAGAGGTCAGTAAAGCTCCTGTTTCAGCTACACTGAAGTGTTGAACAGGTATCAAATGTTAACCTGTCCAATTCATATCAAAAATAATACAAAGTATTTATTGTTTTCTAGGGTGTCTGTATTCTAGTATTGTGACAACAAAATATATCAGTCTGGATTTTGAGTTTAAAGAAATTCTTCCAGGGAGTTATTTCCTGAAAATAGCTACTTTTATCTAAAATGAGAAACAAGATATTTTCCCAAACATGGTTTGATTTAGAAGCAGTTACTCAATGCTCCCCTTTATAAGCTAAAAAAAAAAAATTTCAATTCATCCATCCATGAATTGAGAGGAAAACTGAATACATCCTGGGCTGTAGTTAAAGTACTGGTTTATATAAAACACCTGATTTTGTACTGCTGGGGCAAACCAGGGCACCCAAAAGAAACCCATGCAGAAAACAGGCAAACTTGTGAGCTTCAAAGGGAACAGCAATAACAGCTTTTTATGTGTATATCTTACAATATTATGCAGCAGCTGGGGAAGTGTTGCAATTATTTTTTACCACTGAAAGTATCTGGCTTGTACGAATGGGAAAAAAGCTGCACACAATTTACATATCAAGTCATTATTTAAGTAATTTATCAAGCGAACGTTTGCAAAACATTTGCTGCTTCCAGCTTCTTAAATTAGCCTGCTTCTCATTTTCATCCCTATAAACTGAACATATTAAAATTCTGGACATTTTATTAGAAAAAATGCTCAAACAAGTAAAGGACTTTGGCTCTGCATAATTTTCGAATAATTTTCTTACTTTAAAAAAAAGAGAGACTGATTGATTAAAGCAATAGCTCTAAGTTGGGAAACTAATGAGCCCATAATTACTCAGAAATCACCTCCCTCTGAAGAGAATTTCTCTTTGATTCATCCATCGGGGATATGCGCGACAAGTGACTAGACGGCTAATCGCTGCTATTGTCATTAGTCGGTACCAGGTACTAGTTGGTTAACCTAATTGATAAGATTTTAATTAATGCCCAGTGCCGGTAAGTGGTTGTCCTAAATGTTATGCAGCCATCTGTCACCAGGCAGAGCTGCAGCCCTGACATCGTTATGGAAAAATGCTATAACTCTCTTAATCTTTGCCTGACATTTTTATTAGGCCTAATATTAGTTATTTTTTAAGGTAACCTGACGTGCTCCTGCCCTCCCGTGCATTTCCGGCTACTTTCCCCATTTGTAAAGACTAGAGGGAAACATGTATTTGCACATATAAAAAACAAACAAACAAAAACAACAAAAAACTGACCACAACAAAGAGCGAGGAACCTGAATGGAAAAATGTCCCAGCAAATATCTTTTTACTTTTATTGAGACGCTTGTCATTAATTGTAGAACTGCGTGCATCATTCATAGTGCACGGCACACTTTTCAGTGCAATTTATTTGTTTTTTCAAACCTAATTTCTCATAATTTAATGATGTGTGAACATCGTTTGCATATGTTTCATATTTGCTTAACATCAATTTATTTTAAGTTTGTTTGGAGTATAACGTTAACTGTACATAACGCACAATGTCTCAAATGCCTTTGTTTAGACAGTTTTGGCATTGTCCATTAAACCTTCCTAAAATTGATCTTGATATTTGAGTGTTTCTTAGATTTAGACTAGTTAGTATTTTTTCCCCTTGTTTAGGAGCATCCCGACTATGAATCAGCACATTTACAGTCATATTGACAGTTTTAAGCCAATGAATAGAAAAGAAGAGTGAGAGCTCATCCTCTTCTCTTAATAAGCCTGATCTGTACGGTTTTGGGTTTTTTTGTGTGTGTATGTGTGGGGTTTTTTTTTTGTTCATTTTGTCTCGGTCCAAATTGCTTCTAGGTGCGGCTTGTTTAAAAAGTAATTCTCCTCCACCATATTTAATTGTTTTATTGTATCATTACTTCATGTTGCCGGAGCATTAACGCACAGCACATTCTACTATGCCTATTAAACTGTAATGGCTCTACAAAGCAATATACATCGTGATCAGACGCACACACACATAGACACACACACACATACACAAACACTATCAAACGTACACACACTATTAAGCGCCAATGGTGCCAGAGAGTGATATGAGGCAATATTGCAGGCGAGCAATCTGATGAAGTGTGCAGAAACAGTCATTAGCTGAGTCGTCGCCCTTATTCAGTTTACCACACACTTAACATCTTAACGAAGGAGCTGCATTGCCTTCACACCGCAACAACTTATAATCACTCGCAGAAACATTATCAAAATACAACGCGCACTTTCGCACGCCGTCAGTCACCACAAAAGCACACAGACAGCTTTACTCATTTCTATCAACTTCTGTCAGCAAACTGGAGAGACACTGAGAGCATGTGCATACATTAAGGCGCATGTAAGAGCAAGCTAGCGAGAGAAAGTCTTAAATGTTTCTGAGAGTGTGAGAGGAAGTAATAAGATGAGTGGAGTGCGTTTGTCTGCTGAAAGAGGGATGATGGATTGTTGAGGAGAGGCAGGTGAACCTGAATATCTCCCTACAGCGCCGGTCATAAAGCATGGGAGCAGCCTCCTCTCCAACAACACAATGAGATCAAATAACCTCCAGTGCCTCTGAGCACAGGCACATGCACACACACACACACACAAACACACACATGCGCACACACACACAAGGTGAACACAGCATCAGTGGCTGGCACTGATATTCAAGTTTCGCTCTGTTTTGAAACATCCATCATCTTCCTGAGTAGAAAGAAAGGCTATGAAAGTATAAAGGGGAACACCCTTTGACGCACCCCTCTGCCTATCTCTAGCAAAAACACACATGCTTACATGCACGGGGGTGTGAGCACAGCAGCCCATGAAGTAGCAGGTGAGAGGAGGTGAAGTAAGATGAACAAGCGTGAGAGGAGGTTGAAGTAGAAGAACAGATCTGAGTAGGAAAGGGGAGAAAAGCCAAAGGGCTCAAGTGGAAGGAGGGTCACTGATGGGGGACACTCTTCTGGGCTTGGCGAGTGGGCTAAGACCCAAGCAGTGCATGAGTGTGTGTCTGTGTGTAAAAGTGAGAAAAAAGAAAGGAATGGCATCAATCTTGCTGAATCTGATAGTCACTTTCTTTCATAAAAAATAAACCTGTGAGCAAGGCATTTAACAACCAGCATCTATCACAAAGCCCTGACACCACCACAGTCCTACTCCCTTTCTGTCCCTGACAGTCATTAACAGGCCTCTCTGACTCCTCGCTTTGGTGTGTTATCGTGCGTGTGCTCTTGTTTGTGTGTGCCTGTCCACATGTAAAACTCCCCATTGCTATACAATACGTTTGGAATTTCACGCTATAATCAGCCGGAGACCGGAACACATGGCAAACAAAGCGATCCGAACAAAAACACACCACAACACACACACACACACACACACACACACGCACACAAATAGGGCCACGCAAGCGTCATGTTGCACGCACATACTTCTAGGAAGGGGTGGTGAGATCTCGTTGGATTTGCGAGTCTGAACTTTGCCCTTTTTCTGCAGATGGTCAATTACATGATCAGATGTGGTCTGTTACACTGCAGCCACACACCAAACTGTGCAAATGCTTCCATCCATGATAAATTCAAATGCGCACACACAGATTATAAAAACATCCACTAGCACTGGTCCTGGGGCTAATTTGGGATTAGGGTGTGTGATGCTTAAAACAGCCTAAGACATGCTCACATTTATATGGAAATGAGTCCAATCTACCACAGACACAAATGCCTAAAAACAGTTACTTAAATGGCTAAAAAAAAAACTGTTTGTACATGCACACACATATACACACACACACACAGATATACATATGAATGGCAGGCAAGGGATCTGTCCCAGAGCTTGGTTGTGCCTATCAAAGGCTCGTCTCTCCCAGAGACCAGTCGAGGCCCAGCATTGGACACTTAGCATTAGAATACATCAATGGCGCAGGATTGGAGGCACGCAAGGCTTTCATACTCAGAAAACCCACCTTCAGCCTCTATCTTCCCCTTTTTACTCCCTCTTTGGTTCATCCCACCCCCACTGTTAGCCCTCTCCTATTATCTCCCACTCCTCTTACTCCCTCCTCCACCCCACATCCTACCCCGTCTTAAGACTCCACTCCCCCTCCTCTCCAGAAGGAAGCCTTTTTAACCGTGACCAGAACTCAGAGCTGCATGGACCGTGACCACATAGCCACATGCAACACCACATAGTGGTGAATGTGTGTGTGTATGTGACTGACATAAAATAGTCATAGTTAGGCCTGCCACTGCTCAGTCACCCTCAATGTTGTGAGCGTCTGAACAGGCTGCTTCAGATCCTGTTTATCTGTGTGGAATTCACTGTCGGGCCGTCAGCATTCACCCCCAAAACTTCACTGACTAACTGACAAACTCCACTTAATGGAATCAAACTTGGCCCATCAAATGTGTGTTAGTGCATGGATTTGTGTGTGTGTGTGTGTTTGTCCCATCACTTGTCTGTCGATACCAAGAGACAGCCTTCAGCCAGAGAACAGAGGAGAGAGAGGGGAGGAAAAAACAAGCCAACGCTCCTTTTCTCTCTAATTACAAATGACAAACCTGCTACCAAGAGTCGGTCTGGCACCTGACGACGCATGATAACCTCTCAGCTCTCTGCCAATACTCAGTAACAGACTGGAGGGTATTTCTCTGTGTTTGTGTGTGTGAGTGTGTGCGTCTCTGTGAACATGTTGACTGACAGATTAAACAAGAACACCAAATCAAACAGTGTCCTGCCCCGTGGCTCTGATTTCCAATGACAAAACAAGTCTGCGGCCAATATCTCACCTGTCTTCCTCCTCTTTCCCTCTTTATTGCCCTTTTAGTTTCCCATCCTCTACTTTACTTTCATCGATTTCCTCCTTGCTTACTTACTTCCTCGCCCTCTCCCTCTCACGCTCCATGCCTCCTGCACGTAGTTTAAAAACGAACCCTTCTTCTCAAGATTATCCATTTCCTCCCTGTTGCGTAATAATCAGGTTAACACTACATTGTGGCTTGTACTCTTACTGACTATTATCTCTAATTCCATTATAATGATATAAAAGGCCATATACTGTGAGTGTCATGTGATATATTATCCTCAGAACACAGGGAGGCTGTAACCTGCTCTCATATCATGCACTCTCACTTTTCACACCCAGCTTGACTGTGTTGCATTAGTCCTTTTCTATCTGAAGCAAACTGAACAAAGTTGGTGAGAGCAGAGACAACGCACCAAAAGGTCTCACATAGAATTTGCTATCTTGCATTCAAGCATCACGTTGTATTGGCGAGAGCTGCATTCACTGAGCTTAAACTGTTTTCATGGGCACCAGAGACTAAAGCTTCTTAATATGAACGCTGCCGAATCGAGTCCACGTATGCAAATATAAACAAATGAAACATTTCCAAAGGAACGGCAGACAAAATGAAAAGATTGCATAATCGCCCAAACTATAATTTTTGAAAGGTGTGTCACACCAGTTATGCTAAAGTAACTTGCTCTTTTAGTTTTAAGTGCATATGAGTGGATATTGTATCGAGAACTGTGGCACCAGAAGTTAAGGCTTCAATCTGACCAGTGTGACCCAATTTAGTAAATCATCAGTTTGAAACTATTGAAAAACAAATTGGTTTATTAAATAAGTTTATTCCTGACTTGGAAAGCACAGTCTTACCACAAGAACCATTTGTGGCTCAGTCACACTAAAGTAAAAATAGGAGAGAAAAAAAATTTAAGGTTGCCTGGTGATTACATTGATTTATTTATTTATTTGACAGAGACTGATTGCAAGTAGCTGCGGTGACCAGAGGTCTGGCATGCAACGCCCTCAAACGCTGGGCAACCAATGGTTGCCTGGTGGAAGGCAACCTGTCTCCAACCAATCGCGTCTGAATACGACCAAATGCAGTAACTCTTAAGATTGCCATTTTATTCCCGTCTTGATGCATCAAGGTCGTTTCAAGATGGTAATTGACAGCAAGTGGTCCTCCTCTCTTCAAAGCAACCATTTCAAAGGCAACGAGCTCACAAGTTCATTGCATATGTTCGCAATCATTTTTGGCTGTGCTGCGGCTCCAACCACTGTTTCCCCTAGTGTAACTGTTGCTGCAGAGCTCTGAGTCACATACCAAGCCCCACACACTGTTGTCGCTTTATTGTAAGTGTTCAAACTTGTTGATTTACGTTCAGGAGATATTTTGTGTTTTTCCAAGAAAATCTGACTTTTAAACAAAATCAAATACGGGACGAGAACTTTGCATTAACAAAATCTTGTGTAAAACTGGATGAAACATGATTCAAATCTCAATTGAACAAGAACTGGATGCCAGCCTTTGGACTTTTCAAGAGTTAAAAACTCTGCCAATGGACACATATCAGTTGGCACTCAAAAAGTTCAATATCCAGCCAAAGAAAAACTTGAAATATGAAAAATACAGTTGGGCAACTTGATCAGATTAGAAAGAAAGAGCCATTTTCACACATTAACTCCAGAAAACATCAAGAGAGTTACATCCAAGTATTGTCCAAAGTTACCCTCTCTCTGTGGCACACAGCGTGAAGTCTGCGTCAGATGCGTTCACACTACTGAAATATTAAATTTAACTTAGGCGAGGGGTGACACCTAGGCACAATGTGCAGGAGGCAGCACACAAGACGCCCCCTCACTTGCTGTGAATTCAGCAGACAATTACCTGCACTGCTCCCACATGAGCGCTATTGTACACACAGACTTTGTACTGGGGAGCTGGCAAGCTGAAGTCTGTTTAAAGTCGGATCTAACACACATAGAGCTCCTCCCGGTAATGTCTAGAGAATCTCAAGGCTGCAGTGCGTGTGTGAAAACTGCATCATATACACACTAACACTGGCCTGAATGCACAGCAGACATGGGTTCACGCTACAGGGGTGAGCTTACACTTCTTCCCATTCACACTTGGTATTGAGTTAGCATTGACACCCTGCTGAATAGTCTTGTGAAGGCACAGGATGATGCTAACCGGGGAGGCACTATCACTAGCCGCCCTGGTCCTTGGCGGAATAGCCGGGGCAGCATTGATATGGTAATGCTGGGGACATTTCAGGGCCAAAGCTTGGGACCGTGGGCGCTCTGTGATCCTCCAAGCCCAAAAAGGACAGATCTCCAGGGTATTGTGATTTCCCCAGTCAAGGCCCTGAGTGATCAGGATAAGCCCGTCCATGCTGCTTTAGTGCTGTCACTCAGCCGCTATTGTGGTCATGTGAACGGCCATTTTCATCACAATTGACCTCGGTTTTGGCAGTACTGTTCGGCAGGGCCCTCCTTTCTCTATTCTTTGGTGCCCTCCCTTCCTTCGCCTTCACCCTCCATCACTGATTTTTTTTCTCTGTCTGGTTCTCCTTGTTGTATGCACTCTGCTGTTTTTTTTTTAAAGCAACAACAATTGCCAGCAGATATGGCTTATGCAGAGTTAAACTGCTCTCTCTCGCTGCCTATCCTCATCTATCGCTGCAGCCATATTCAGCCTAAGAAGAGAGTAGCTTGGAGACTGATTATCTCATCTGATACTATAGCAATGTGTGATGCAATACATATGTTGGGATTTACTGTTCATCTCGAGGGGAAAACACTCAAGTGTGTGTAGTGTGAGTGACATTTTACACACAGCGAGTGGGTGGCTGGGTGGCACCATTCTCTTTTCTTCAGTCATAGTTTTGCAGACAGGACTGTATGCGCGTTATATAAATTTGTGTGTGGCAGGGTGTGCTCTCTTTGTTCCATTTTATTTGATCAGGGCTGGTAGCAAATAACGATGCATCTTCTTGAGGAATCTATGAGGAGCAATGACAGAGATTGCCCCAGTGTAACCAGCTTTGTGTGTGTGTGCGTGTGTGTGTGTGTGAGTGTGTTGGTGAAAGATTGTGTGTGTGTGCATGGATGGAGGTGAGAAAGCAGAGGGGAAAATTTGAAAGAAAGGCAGATGAGGAGAAAGGGGAGAAGTATGCATATGTATGGGTCTAATACATGTGGGTAAAACGTGTGGGTGGTATGCTTGTAGGCTGTGGGGCATTCACATGCCTTCTTTCTTGATTTAGTTCTGCACCCCAGTAGCAAACATATATGCACATGCACACGTACACACTCATACACACAAATGCACGCAAACACTAGAATGGGAGGAGAGTTCGTCTGGCTGCGAAGAACTCAGCTCCATCAACACAACACATCCTATTTCCCAACATCTCCTCCCACATCTCCCTCTCCCCCGCCACCACCTTTATTTCCCTCTCTCCCGGGAAGTGACACAGAATTCTTTTTAACTGCAGTACATTCATTACAACAACCCTGCAACCCCCACGTCCTCCATACACCCCTCCACCCCCTATCCACTACTCTCTTTCTCCCTCTCCATCGCACATGTGAAATGAAGGCAGTGCATGCATCCACCTCCAGCAGCCGTCCTGGACTTTAAGCTTTCATTAAAAACAAGACGGGCATGTAGGACAGAGAACTTGGCTCAGAGATACAGTAGTACACACTCATTCATATGCAGTCTTACTACGACAACGTTACCACAATCCCGTACCTCAAAGCTTAGAAGAGAGTAGAGCCTACAGACAGCGTGGGTGTTAGCGCTCAGGCCAGGCAGCATTGCTAGCTCTCAGCCATCCTCATTCTCTCCCTCCACTGACAACCATCAACTCTTTTCAGTGTACTCATGTATGCACCTCAATAAAATGCTTAACATACATACATAAATAATATATATAACTAAATTGCAACCTAAATGACGGAAACTTCCAAGTATTCAGCGAATCATGCATACAGACACTTAAAAGCACAGCTTGCACACACATGCAGTACACCTCACAGATAATGTTGCAAGCATAGACAATACGTAGAGCAAGTCAACAGAAATGTATCAATATTCACTGCATGCAACTCAATGACTGCAACTGCTTTATAGAAGCGCGAGATTTGTATAGCTGCGATGGAACACCACAGATATGTAAATCCACAGAAGCACAGTTATTGAGTGGATTCCATCAAAAAGAAAATGAAAACAAATTGGCTACAATTTTAGGTTTTCACACTAGGAATTAGGAGACCAAATACCATTAAGGCAGTATACTGCATTGCCTTCTCTTCCAGTATGTCAATGATGCACTGGTTTCAAATATCAGTACTCTGATTAAAACATGCTCCAAACGGATTCCCCTGAAAAGCTGTAACAGAGCCACAACTTCATGACTCCTCATCATCGAGCTTATCAAATGAATCAGTGTAAAGTGAGCAAGTTAACGAACTCACAGTGAAGAAAAAGCAATTCACAGGAGGACAATGGTGAGCAGCAGGAGAAAGCAAATCAGAGGTAATTAACTGACAAATTATTAAAATTGAATAATAATGATAACACACACACCTTCCCAGCAAAATGAAGACCTAATAGCTGCTTTATTTTTATTTTTGTTGCCTCTTTGAGGATATTTCTCTTCTTCATTTCTTCATTCTTAAATCAGAGATTGTGATACCATTCTTATTGAGGACAACATATCGAGAAAATATTATGTCATCGTCATTTTCTCTGTGGTTCTCATCCCGACTGGAAAATTATGGGTATCAGTCTTGTAAAAAAAATTAAAATAACTGTGACTCAGATACTAATCAATACAACAGTTACTTTCAGATTAGATTTTCATTTGCAACAGTACTGATACCAGCAATGCTGTCTTTGCCTCCTCCAGCTCTAACTTCACACAGCCTCTCCCCTCACTAGCAGCTACATGAACAGTAGTTAACCTTCACAACACTGAATAACATTTTATGAATAATTTTGAGAGGTTAGCAAAGCTCTTGCCTGTCTGTAAGGCTAACAGTGTTAATTTAATAGGATAACGCAATTATTTGTATCTAAACTGCATCAGGTTACTCTTAAAGAAAAACAAGATGTACTATTAATATTATCAAATACATAAAGCAACGTTCCCCTTGAGAAAAGTCTTTTACTCTGAAACAAAACCATCACAGTGGCGACATCACTCGACTTCCTTTGACATATTTCCTGAAGCTCTAAAAAGCTCTATATAGTGTGTGTTATCATTATTATTGCTTATGTTAAGTTCAGTTTCTCTTTAATATACAAATGGAATAAATGACATAAGTCTGTTAGCACAATATGTCTGACAACATGTGCTTTGATGCCTTGCAGCAGCCGTTTTGTAAAAAAGCTTTTTTTGTCTTGCTTTCTTCATGGGTAAAACCAGAGCAGTTACTTACTCAGTGGTCACACCGGTGACGGTCAGTTAAGACCGGTGACTCCCATGCGTAAAAAAAACTTTATCAAAAGTTGTTCATGGATGTCTTTGGAATAAATTACATGCATAAAATATTGCATGCAAATTCTAACTTTTCTTATCATTATTAATCCTTGTTTTGGCAGGTATGTCTAAACTGAGTGCCCTATATGTCTGCAAATGACCACTGCTAGAACACTGCTGTTACTGTAAAAAAATGCACCATATTTGACATAATCATTTTATATCAATTTAATTTTCCTACATTTAAGGATTAAAATGTAAAGGATTCCATAATTATTCATTTTTAACTGTTAAATGTTTTCATTGCTGTAGCAAATAAATGAATACAAAAATCGTACAATCCCACTTTTAGCAAATCTGATTAAAAATAATAAAATCTATTAGTAGTAGTAGTAGTAGTAGTATCATTATTATCAGTAATATTATTATGTGACTCTGGTTACGTGGGCTGAAAAAAGTAAGGAAAAAATATTTCATAAAAGCTTTTAAAATTGCCAAAAGAATAAGGTAACACCAGTGACAAAGAGAAAGAACATGGGGTAATTTTTAGGTAAATATACCAAAAAGATTTTTTTAAATCCTTAAGCTGTTATTTTTGTGAAATACATAAAGTCAGTATGTTAATTTCCCCTCTCAAAAATGGATATTTCTGTAGAATGACCCAGAAACAGAGCATTCCCTCAGACAACCTAAAAACATTTTTTGTTTCTTGCACAACCTTTACGTTTAAATATTTGTCATATATACGCCTTACATTAAAAAGAATGTGACAGACAACTTAAAAACAGTTTTGCCATTAATGCAACTGTTTGTATTGTTCTAATCTTTATTTTTTTTAAATACATCTTAATTTTCTGTTATTTCCAGCGAATTACTATCAAGTTTGAAATTCTAGTATCGTGATACTAGAATTAGGTATCCTCATGGAAGTAGGAAAGCTTTAACAATGGCTACTGCTTCAACTTGAATTGACATGACAGCAACAACCTACATAAAATTACAATTTAGGGCTGCAAATTATGATTCATATAATCATGTAATCACTCAATAATTCACGCGTTTCCAACACAATTTCCAAGAGCCTAAGGTAAAGCATTTATGCCTACTCATCAGAATTACATATAATGGTATAAATTTATCACATTTTAATTTATGAACACATTTTGGTTGATTAAAACTTCTTGTTTTAACCTACAACATACTGACTCTTTTCACAATGCCCACTTCTACTCATCCCAAAGATTGAACAAATTATACATTTCATAATCTATAAAAACAGCTTTCTTAAAAAAATATTTACTTTCTCTGAAATAAATTTGAAATACCTTTTTTTAAAAAAAACAGACAGATTTCCCATTTAACAACAGAAAACTGAGAGGAACAACAAGTCATTACAGTTGCTTGAACTGATGAATCATTGTGGATTTGTTTCTGTAGACTGAACTGTTTTGGTACAAAGCCAAATATATACAAACAATATCAAAAACTAGCACAGATTGGCATTCAGTACACAAATACACACTGGGCAAGGCGTGAATACAACAGGAATCCCTCATAAAGAAGCAGTAATAATTGTGCAGAAAATTACACACACACACACACACACACGCAAACACTGAGAGCTCATTGTCTGATCTGACGAGAGACTTGAGAGTAGTAGGATGATGCAGAGGAGGACAATGAGGAGGAGAAGAGGAAGTGATGCCAAGAGGCCGAGCCAGCAAGAGAGATGAAGAGGTGGAGGGAGGGCCGAGCAGCAGATACACGGTGAGAGAGCGGAGGAACAGGCTGAAACATCCAAGAGAAGAGTGCTGTGTCTGTAGGACACCATCGATCCAGCTTTGGCAGAAATAGACAACCAGACCAGGAGCAGCAGAGCCTCTCTGAGACACACTGACACACAGCAGCACAGCTGATCCTACACACATCGGAACAGCAAGAGCTTTTCATACAGCACACAAACAGTTATCACCCACACACAAGCATGCATGAGCACACACAAACACGCGAAAATTGAAGGAAATGTTAAAACTGGCACTTAATCACAAGCAAAATAACGAGATTGAGACCAACATCGCCCATGACAGCAGCACGCGCATGCTTGGCAGAATTTTTTTTAAAATCACAGTTTGTTCTGTGCAACACCACCTAGAATCAGCAAGCGTTATGGCACAAGGGCTCCATCTGATTCTATTTAGGCTCATTTAAACACTAATCAAGTCATCTAAACTTAAAGTTGTACTTGTAATTGTGATTTAAAAATAAGACAGTAAGCTATAGCTACAAAGGCAAATCCTAGCTTCTCCTACTTCATACAAAACCCAATCATTTTCAAGCCCTCTTACCAAGTGAGTGAACCCACAGCACTCTGCTGCAGTGCCTTTGACAAAAAGTTGGTTTCCATTTTGGATCATGGCAAACTCTGAGGGCAAGAAGCAGGAAATTCAAATGCTGTGACATAGTCATGCACACAGAAACAAATCATTTATATTAAACCAATACTTTAATGTTG
Source organism: Bujurquina vittata (assembly GCA_015106715.1). Classification (NCBI taxonomy): domain Eukaryota; kingdom Metazoa; phylum Chordata; class Actinopteri; order Cichliformes; family Cichlidae; genus Bujurquina; species Bujurquina vittata. Next base: position 12,538 of record VUQK01004768.1, on the reverse strand, counting down.
TGTAAGTATATGACATCATGCAAGATAACCACATGGTGTACATACAATTATCTGGTAAATCTGATTAAGTGTTTACATTTCAGTTGGATTCATAATTGATTTGGCTTGCAGGACCTTATAAAACAATAAGGGGATATAATAGCAAAAACTAAAACAATCTGACATTTAAAAAAAAAATCAATCAGCTACTTGTAAATTGGTTATTGCTAAATATTTGGGAGATTTTGAGCTAGCAGACAGAAAACAAGTGATCTGGTGATGTCAGTTTCACTTTTCACTTTTCCTATAATATCACACAAATTATCTCAGTAAATTAGATACTAACTTAAACTGCAGACAAAATATCATCTTAAGTTGATTTAAATTAAAATGATTTTTTTTCAATCATGCAAGGCTGAATGCATTCATTTTGAGCCTAGGGGAGGAAAAAATTAATGTTGATGAAATTATGAAATTAATCATATCTATGATTATTTTTAAACAAAAATAAATTAAATAAAAACAGAAAAAATAGGAAACTAAAATAGAAAATATAAGACAAGGCGTTTTTAGTATTTTATAAGATTTTATATTTATCACACTGATAATGAAAATAAATCACCGCCCCCCCCCCCTTTTATTTTTTTTTTATTTTTTTTCCCCCTCCCCCCACACCAT
>VUQK01004767.1:2146-13297 GCA_015106715.1 Bujurquina vittata | reverse complement strand
TCCACTGTACCTTATAATGTATCTATTCTTTCTAACAAAGAACAATGTGGATAATACTGAATAATACCATGTGTGTCAAAATAAGCTTTAATTCATACACCGTGGTTAAGCAAGTTATTAGACCACCACCAAAGATAAGATTTATGTTACAGCGACCCTAAATAATAGTGCTATTAATTATCAAGTATTTTTTTATGTTTCTGTAATGGTTAATCCACCAATATGTGCAAGGTCATTAATCCAAATAATACTTTTAATGCTAACTGTTGTTATCCATGTATTTTCAAATTTACTGTTCTACCAAAACCAGAGAAAAATAAAGTGCACAATTAATTTTGATTAAGATGCCAAATTACCATTATTTGCTTATATTCCTGGAGAGAAATTGTAGTTTTAGTGGTTAAATGTTATGCTTGATGAATTTCTGACTCCTCAAAGAACTCCAGTATGTCGGCTCAAATTTGGGTATAAAAAGTACTTTTTAGTTTTAATCAAATCTTTTATAGAGTTCTAAAATATTTGTCTTTTCTTGTTTTTATAACAGGTGGTCAAATGAATTTGTTAAGCACTGTATGAAGTGATATCTGTGAAACTGGAAACGTGTCCCCCCCTAGGATTCAGTTGTTGATCTAAAAGCCATAGTCTTTTTTTTTTTTTTCTAAAAACAGGAAGGATGCTGGTGGTTGTGAAGGTGTTAATGGTCATGGGGAAAATGGTGGGATTATTGCCAGCCAGGAGAAATAAGCCACTTATTATCCCCCACAGCTCTACATGGCAGGTTATTAATCAGTTAACATACAGTACACCTCTCTCTCATCAGACAAGTATAAAGCCGGGATCTGTTTCTATCAGCGTGCTGGTTAGACCTTGATGGTGCTGATAGAAATGTGCTGGCATGGTGAGTATCAGATGTGACACAGGGAAGCCTGTGAACAGCAGCTCCAGTCTCCTACTCAGATTACAGGAGAACAAGAAATGACTGTCCAATTATGATGGCTCGTTTACAGTAAGATTCTATCACGTAAAAGGAAGAGGGGCAGCAATTATTGCAGAGCCATGTGTTTGGGACATTCATCAGTCAGCGAATGTGTGCTTTAGCCTACAGCATATTTATTATGACACTGACTAAAATGTTTTTCATATTGTATTAGAATTCAGGTAATTAACAAAAATGAGCTACTGACTTTACATCTGAACTCTTTTCTAATGGTTTAACTGTTCTTATTCATGAATGGAAACATGTATAAATAACTTCTTAACCAAATTATCAAAAAACATGGAACATTTAGAAATATTAAATAATATTTTAAAAGACCTAGAATTATGTTTCTAAAAACACTCTTCATGCTATAGCTATTTTTTTTCTTTCTGTGTTTTTAAAACACCTGCCAATTCCACGATATCAATTATTTCATTTTTACTATTACTAGTTTAAATGCATGTGCAGTGTTAAGCAATTTGGAACTATTTGTATAAAATTTGAATATCAAGTCAAACATTATGTTCTTTCTGGAGTAAATTATGGCTTCAACTGTGACAACCCAAAAAAATTCAATTTCAAATCAATAAAATATCCTTCTTTACACATTATTATTATCTGCGGCTAGGAAGCAGGGGTGGATTCCTGGAAATCATTAGGTGGCGATGTCTTCTACTTAAATGATAAATCAAGATGTTTTCGCTCATGTGGGAAAGCTAGGGTTTGCCCTGGAGCGTGCTGGAATAGATGCTTTCACCACAGCGCCTCGTTCATTCCCTGTAGTACTCAACTTGTGGGGAAAGGGATTAAGTGTTTCGAGCTGCACTCCAAAACAAATAACAAATTCCACTTAAGCACACAGTAACAGACATCAGACTTATCAGATTTTCTTTGTGGTACAGCAGCGTAAAGCACTGGTCAGTGCCCGTAATGGCAACTTTCAAACGCGATTCCCTTCTGCTCTTGAATGCATTCGCATTGTGTCAGTGACATAATGAAGCAGTTGCATTGACTGATTCCACTTGAGGTTAATCTGAAGAGATGTCATGAAAATCTAAACGATGTAAGGTTTAACTAAAGAGAAATGGCTCGCTGCAGACTGGTCAGATGAGAGTTCTGTGAGGACAAAGGCACTGGGTTGTTTACTAGCTGTGTGTCCTGCAGGTCATCCACACAGACAGGATTTTCCGTAGCATTTAGGAAGAGATTAGCTGATACTGCATCTTCCCTATATCACAGTCTGTTGGTCATATCAAATCCAATTCACTCTCTGTGGGGACTAACTTTAGAGTGTGTACTCTTTTCCGGATTTCAGAAAGCCTTTGTAAGCCTTTTAGAAAACAAGTAAAAAATATATATTATTGTTATTTCTGTTATTATTTGCTATATTTTTATCTTGTAGTCAATTTGCTTTATCTCCGAACATGTTACACTGGCCTTCGAGAAAATTTATGGCATGAGAATGGGTTTTTACATACATGTGTAACATTCATGACAAATCACACAATAAACACATGCAAAGTCTGAATGTGAGAAGACAAATTGTATTAGAGCTAAATCCCAGATAGCCATCCTCACGTGGACTGAGGCATCTGCGAGCGGCAAGATAAAAGACAGAGCTGAATGTGGGATCCAAAATTCTCCACAGAAGGATGAGCTCTTACGCCTGCTCTCAATAGCGGACGGCTTGACACTGATGAGCCTTTCTTATGAGTGAAATTTGAGCCCAGCTCCATAATCCCCTGCATCCAAAGTTCAGACCGTCGCCTGTTGGTTACAAAACTGCATAGTCATGCAGAGTTTGTACATGTCAACACAGCACTGATATGCTGATGCCTTTTTGATAAGAGAGATAGCAGAGCCAAAGCACAAAAAGACTAAAAAGATGCAACAATGATTCCCGCTTTCCTTTTCCTTTTGTAAAATAAATCACCACATCTCTTTTGTGTTAATAGCCGAATCATGACCCTTTATGATGACAACTCCACTTTATTAGAACCTGAATTCAAGATCATCAAGATTTTCACATTTTAACTGTGAAAAAAAAATTTTGCTGAGAAGGATAAGCTGTTTAATACCCCCCCCCTTTTTTTTTTGTTAGACTTAGTTTATATGTAATTACTTATTAAAAATGTTGAAGATTCATTTTCAGTTTACTGATCCATTCATGTCAGCTTGCGGAGCCGGAGCTGTTTGACAGGTAATTGGTATCCCGCCTCACACGCTTTCAGCTGCGCTCTCAAAATCTCGCCACAATGTAAACGGACAAGATCAGAACAAAAACTGAGAATGCTGCGCAAGTCAGATATTTTCACCAAGCTCGCTAAGCTCTCAATACCTCATCTTTTAAATTTGGGACAGTAAAGGATTTACGTGACGAAAAAAAGCTCCTCAAGCTTTGACATGATTGAGATACCCCTTACATTAGAAATATTGATCATCACTATTAGATAAACAAGTCAGAGTAACTGAGCCAGTGAAAGGGAGACGAGAGCTAATAGAATCTTTTTGGCTCCTAAATGTGTTTTTAACATTTGAAAATGCTAACGCTTCTTTTCACAAAGTGACTGAAAACAAACCAAAAATGATGTTAGGTAAATTAATTAGGCAAATTAGGATGGTAGGTAAATTACTGAGCCGTCATATACTGGTATTTAATGATTTTTCCCAGACACTGATACAGTATGTTGCACTTTAGAAAATAACTATACAGTTACAAACTCGCAGCCAGTAAGTGCCTTTCTCAGGACATAATGCAGAATGCAGGTAAGATTTGTGAAACTCTATTATGACTCTTACCACCGTCTTCTGCAGAGCCATTCACTTTTCTGTGGACCAAGGTGACAACCATTATAGATGGGGGAGCCAATTACTTCTTCTACACTATGCAATATTTATGAAACACTTAGCCAACGGTCTGGAGGTTAATATTTCATTCACAGATAAGACTGAAACTTACACCCAGCACAGAACTTCAAAGAGAATTGCTTTAAGTACCTCATACTGTGACTACCATATCCTGGGTTGTTTCAGTGTATCCCCACCCCAACCCACTCCTGCGTTAATGGGATTGATTAATGAAGACCCTTTTCAGCATGTTTTTTCAGTGGAGTGTTTTGCATACTGTATGTGTGGTTTAAAGACTCGAGATAGTGATGCGACATTGATCAAGTCCCACTAATTTCTGTGGCCTTAGGCAAGAAGGAGCAGCACAGATTAGTTGCTCAATAAACAGTCTGCCAGTGCCTGGGTCATTTTCAACTGCAATTAGACTTTGTTAGTGGAGGACTGACAAATTGCTTTTGTACAACAGACAGACATCACGCTTCTTCACTGTACGGCAATAATAATATTTTCCCGTTCCCTTTTACTTGGTGTGTTTAATAATGATTCTATTCAGAAATTATGAGGTATTTAAATATTTGCAGTCCAGTGTGACGCTATGAGAATATCAGTTATCCATGATGTTTGAATTTGGACTAATTGTGGCATGATACCAGCCAACCTCCATTATATATGAACAGCAGGAGTTTATTGCCATCAGACATAAAAGTTGTAAGCCCTCAAGTATTTATTTAAAAAATCCCTTTTCCTGTACCACTCAACCCTCAGCCCAGCCTTCCACCTACTGCTTATGTAAGCGGCTTACTGATAGAAATCATTGTGTATGTTCAGGTTTTGGGATCACCAAATAATTTCCTACTTTCTTTTTATTCATTTACCATTCCAGTAGTAAAAGATTAAGGATGGAAATCAATAAGTCTCTCAAACCAGCAATATTTTAACTTCTACTTGTATGTGCAGTCATTCATGAAACGTAAATCCCTCTGACATGGAAACTATTGAACGGATAACAGTGAAAATTTGCTTAGACTTTTATGTCACAATAATTCAGCTTGTGTCTATTAGACCTCATTCTTACCAGAATGCTCAAATAAATTTTTACCAGTTATTAATGCTTTGACCTTAAATATCATTATTCTATCTCTATTAATGGGTTACGTACCACAGACTTTAAACCAGTATTTAAAAAGCAATCACTTGACCGTGTCATGGTTCCTGGGTCTTGAATCTAAGATTTTGAGCTTTGCGAGTTTTTGCGATTTTGGACTTGAGTTGTGATTTTTGTTTGAATTCTTTTTCTTGACTTTGAGTGTGATATTTCCTAGTGCTTCCTTTTCATGTTCAGCCTATCCTAGTCTCATCTCTGCATTCTAGCCTTTGTGTGTCCTGTGTGAAGTCAGTTGTGTCTCCCTGTTTGTTTACCTTTCCATCCTTGTGCCAAGTTCAGATGTTTGAGTCTGTGTTTCAGTGTTAGTTTCTTCCTGTTTTATTTTGAAGTCTGATTTGCTTTGGGTGTAGTTCTACTTCTCTTGTGTCTCTGAGGTTTGTTCCAGCTGTGCTCCCACCAGTGTCCCCTCCCATGCTCCCCTTTAGTGTATATATTCCTTCAGCCTTTCCTTGTTCTTTGTCACATCCTCCCCTCATTGTTGTGTGGATATCTGTTATGTGTTTTAACTACTACAATAAAAGAATTTCCCAAATACGGGATCAAGTATGTCTTATCTTGTTGCATGTTCATCAGGTAATATTAGCATGAGCATGATAGCTTGTTAACATGAGCATTTTGGTCTTACAATAACCAGTATGGAAGCTGCAGACACCAGCGGTGGGAAGTCGTTCTTTATAAACCACTTTCTTGTCTGCTTAGAGAATTCATGGTCCGGTGGTGCCCTTCTATCATAGTGCTATAGTCAGTCTTGAGGCTAAGATAATATTTTTTTACAGAGCCTTACATACATCCAGTGTTAATGAAAATTGCATCACTTAAACCCTGGCTAAGCCTCACATACTCAAAGAAGTTGTAAACGTAACTCAGCCATTATTCTCTTTGAGTATCCGTGCTTGATTACCAAGTACCAAACAAAAATCTACAATTTAATGAATGCAAGCAATTCGTCTGCTTTAGCTTCTACACCTCTTTATTTCTTATTTTCCAATTTATTTTTATGTGTCGCTCAAGGTTCTCAATTATACTTGTTTTAAATACAGACTGAAACATGAAGCTCATCTGTGCTTTTCAGCGTATGCCATCCGTGACTTGCATGTGTGTGGCGGCAATACCACTGCAGTGGTTTAACCATTGCTGCTGTGTCAAAGAGTGCTGCCTGCTGCACTCTGACAGTTAACAGGAGGCTTTATTTGATTGTATGAATATTTGCTATAATTACAGCTCTGGCTGGTTGGTGGATAAAAATATCATACAGCAGAAAACATTTTGATCCGCCTTTTCCAAAAGGGAATTACATGGTAGTGTAGTGCTGTAATTTGGGTGAAGAGAAGTTCTCAGTCAGACAGGATGAGTCACCACAGGATGGGGGGTAGGAGATAGCAATGATTAAAACACAGACACAAAGTCATCTGCACTGATGGAAGCCACAGTATTCACTTGCCAAAAGTATTCACTCCCCCAAACCAGTGATTGAATTCAGGTGTTCCAGTCACTTCCATGGCCACAGGTGTATAAACCAAGCACCTAGGCATGCAGACTGCTTTTACAAACATTTGTGAAAGAATGGGTCGCTCTCAGGAGCTCAGTGAATTCCAGCATGGTACCGTGATAGGATGCCACCTGTGCAACAAGGCCAGTTGTGAAATTTCCTGACTACTAAACAATCAATCTCTACAGACCTCCAAATCTCATGTGGCCTTCAAATAAGTTCAAGAACAGAGCATAGAGAATGTGTTTCACTGGCCAAGCAGCTGCATCCAAGTGCAATGCAAAGTGTTGGATGCAGTGGTGTAAAGCAAGCTGCCACTGGAGCAGTGGAGACATTTTTGGACCATTTCATGCTCCCATCTTTGCGAGAGCAGTTTGGGGATGTCCCCTTCCTGTTCCAACATGACTGCACACCAATGCACAAAGCAAGGTCCATAAAGGCACGGATGAGCCAGTTTGTTGTGGAAGAACATGACTGGCCTGCGCAGAATCCTGATCTCAACTTGATAGAACACCTCTGGGATGAATTAGAGCGGAGACTGCGAGCCAGGCCAACGCTGGTGTCTGACCTCACAAATGTGCTTCTGGAAGAATGGCCAAAAATTCCCATAAACACTCCTAAAGTTTGTGGAAAGCTTTCCCAGAAGAGATTAAGCTGTTAAAGTTACAACGGGTGGGCTGACATCATATTAAATGGGAATGGGAATGGGATGTCACTCAAGTTCATCTGCGTGTGAAGGCAGACGAGTGACTACTGTTATAGTATTTTTCTCTCAGTCAAGTCACACCCTGCAGTGAAACACAAAACTGAGAATGCACTCACAGAAGATCAAATTCATGGAAACTGCATTTCACTACAAATTTGTTTGTTCTCAGAGGTCATCATTATTAAATCTCTTACAGTGTAAACTTTATGCTCATTTACCTCAGACCTGTAGTGAGTCAACATGCCAGTAAATAAAAATAACATTTCTTATTTGCAAAAGGTCATGAATGCATGTAACAGTGCAATTTCATATGAAAACTTTGTTCACCTAATACTTTTTCTTGTGTGTACATAATAAAACATTTGAACTTCTGGGAGAAAATATATTAGACACGTGCTTTGTCTAAATTCTGCTACAGTACATGACATATGGACCCAAGCATGGACTCTTGTTGTGAAATGGCATTATGTAAATAAAACTTAAATGGCTTGAAATTGAATATGTGGCAAAAAAGCAAATTAATAACATGAGGGGCCACTCTTAAGGAATTTGAACATATGTGACCACAAATTTCCCTCTAATCAAATATTTCTTCCCTCTCGCGGAGAAAAAAGCATAATTCTGTATCAGAGGAAGCAGAAAGTAGAGAAAGTAGAACTATCATGAAGTAATAGAGTTAATGTTTAATTCTGAAAATTGTCTGCTTAAGAAAGAAAGAAAGAAAGAAAGAAAGAAAGAAAACTGGTGTTTCCCATATTTGCTGGCATGGCCGGGCCTTTGTTTACTCAGCTGGCTGTCATCTCCATCTGTACACAATCGAAAATCAATGGTCTGCCATTTAAAGTGCTCAAGCCGCTGTATGAGAAGTTCTCTTATTAGTGGTAACAAAGTCATCAGTAATTTTTATGTCATCATTGTTGACAGTGCAGAGGAAAATGCTGAATGAAGTGCCATAACAGTAATATTTCAGTGTTATCTTCTTGGTTTCTGTTATTTATAACAGTATCCATCCCATCCTCTGCTGTTTCACAGTAGTTGGACTCTTTCATTGTTCTGGAATAGAGCCTATTAGGAACGGAGTGCAACAAACACAAGAGGTCACTCTTATTTGGGGCAAATTAACGGTAATTACACACCATCATAAAAACCACTGTGTTAAGAAGCATCCCAGTTAGCACATACAACGGGTGGGTTACAGTGGGAAAACAAACTGCCCAGTGGTTCTATAAGCCCATTAAAATGTGAAATCCATTTTGACCACCAGACCCACTTAACAAGCCAACAAAGGCCTGTATAATCCAGCCTGCATATAGGATGAGTGATTCACTGGATAATTTGCATCACCCTGAGAAAAAAAATATACAGGCAAATTTACAAAGACATTTTTTCCACAAGGCTTTTCAACTCAACTATGTGCAAGCATTGTGTCTACCAGAATTACTGATGTCTTCATTCATGCACACAATCAACAGGTAATGGCAGTACTAGTCAGTCTCAGGCTTTGAATATACTGAAATAAATAGTTTTTAGATATCCAGACAGAAAAAGTTTATGGTCTTAAAGTTTTCCCTCAAGAGATTCATGCTCCTACCCTTCTTCACAGATGGAGAACTTTTCAGCCAATTTATTATTCATTGCATCTTGGGCCAAGGGAAAATTAATTCCTAACATGAAGATATTTGCAAAGGCATGAAAGCAATCTAATTTTCCTTAATCTCAATAGTAGGGGCAGAAAGAAAGCCTGCCTTAGATCAAAGGACCGTGTTTGTGTGCTTGGCCACTTTCAGTCACTTTGATTAGGTCCGTATCAACACCTCATGTTCTCAGTGTTTTATTTTGTGCGATCCTGACATTTCTTTGCTGCACTGCAAGATCCCGTTTGCACTGCTATCAACACAATTCAGCCGAATACAGATCCAATTTGCTACAACAAAAATCTCCTCGAATTGTGTGTTCTTATATTGTATTCTGTGGTCTGCACATTGTCAATGGTCTTTATTCAGTATCACTGACCCCCTCACCCCCCCCTAATATTAGATGGTATTGCCAAAGAAACAGATTTAAAATCATTGTTTAACTCTGTTTTCAAATATGGATGAATTTCATTAACATGCAATGCCTTGCATTTATGTGGCCACTTAAACAATCTCTCTTAAACGGAATTCATGGTAGCACATTTGTGTGGGTATTTGGCTACACAGAGTGAAGAAGTTTGGGTATGCAACCCACGTAGACATGCTCACACACAGTCCTCCAAAAGTCTGACAGTGATTATGCTATGAGTAGGTAGATTGACTGAAAAGTTGGCTTGGGAGGTGACGGCAGAGTTCATGAATAGGAAAATGTGTAAAAAAGAAATAATAAGAAACACAGACTGGGGCTGCTTTCAGCTCCCAACAATAAAATTCCTTCTCTATCATGACTTCGGTCTTCTCCATGGAAGAAGCAACACCAATAGCCCAAACACAAACATGAGAGTGGTTGTTCCCCATAGTTTTTGGCAATGCATGAAGACACACAGCAGCAACAAGTAAGGTAAATGGCAGCCTGCAAAACAGTTCATAAACAACACACAACCAGGCCAAAAAATCAGGTTCCATGGAGGCACTGGGAAGTAAACGAGTATACTGAAGTGAAGGAAAAGTCATTTTTAAGTCTATTTATGAGGTCTAATTATTATTGCCAGAAACAAAACTGGCTGTAGGGCAGTGGCAGAGAAAAGGCCAAGCTGGCAGCCAAAAACTAAGCGGTTTTCTGACATCTCACTGATACTCAGAGCGGGCTGTAGATTGTCAGAGAAGACTCAGTTGTCATCAGTATGATTTTTTTTTTAGCAAGCTGCATGCAACACCACGATCATGGTGTGCTGCCAACACTGCTAGTTTTTGACATGCACGTTTTGAGCCAGTTGTCATGAACAAGTCAAAATTTGACATGCCGGTTTGATCTGGTGCAACCTGCAGAAATGTTACATTACACATCTACAGCAACACTGCTGGGGCGAAATACTGCTTCATATTTGTTCTGTATCACTTCTTTTTTAGTAACATTTGTAGAACTGAGTTTTAAATATTCAGTTTTTTTTAAAGGTTATGAATTCTATAATTCTATTTTAAGAAACGTTGTTTTGTCTATATACAAATGTGAAGATTTGTCATTAACAGTGAAAGAGGCATTACGAGCCCATCTTTCTGCTTTTACCATAATTGTACACACTGTCCTTGTCATCAAGTTCCCACTTACAAGCCGAACTCTCCAGAAACACACATGCAATCTTTCCACAGAATGTATTAAATAAAAGACCATAATCCATGAACTACTAATCAAAATTAAGGTCAAGGCATAGACGCATATCTTGAATAAAAATCTATATTAAAAAAATGAAGGTGGTGCTATTTTGAGCCACAGCAGGGAACGCATCTAAAATTGTAAATCATAGTAAAAATGCTTTGCTTAATACGACTATTGATTTATATATCATGCAGTAGATTCTCCACAAGACAGTTTCAGAAATTGCATTTTGGGATTTAACATGGATTTCAATCATCATTTTCCCATCCAGTCACTAAAGCATATTCATCACTGATAGCATAATGATGTTCCCTACACAGTTCCAATGGTGACAGAATAAGTCTCCTCAAATATTTATTATACTGCATTATTAAATTATGTTCAGCAGTAATGGCTTTGTTTTCTTTTCCTTTTTTACTCTCACTGCAATCTGAGAGACCCAGTGGTACAAAATACCATTAACTTTGGTCCCAGTGCTGACTGTCTATTTGTTTGATTCCATATATTTAACTCCTCTGTTTAAGCCAAGTCACCCCTCTATCTCTCATTCACCCCCCCCCTCTCTCTCTCACACACACACACACACACACACACACACACACACACACACACACACACACACACACACACACACACACACACACACACACACAAAGTAGTCTCTCCCCCCCCTT
>VUQK01004765.1:15888-30822 GCA_015106715.1 Bujurquina vittata | reverse complement strand
GTGTGCTAATAGAAAAAAAAAAGTCTTGTTGGTAACCGCACAACAACACCCATAACCACACTATGACATTATGGCAAATACGCAATTAATATTTTAAGCATACATTTTGCAAATCACAACTTGGTTTAGTTGTGTGGAAAGGCAGGAAAATAAAAAAAGATAAACAACTGCATGAAAAAAATTATTCACATGAGGTAAATACTTTGGTCCTAATAGGGTGGAGGGAGGGTGGGTGCACCAAGCAGGAAAGGGCGGACCTCAGTGTGTGAGACACCCTCCACACCCTGAACAGTGAGCCTCAGGGCCTAAGTGGTCCATTGATTTTGATAATATAGTGGTTGAAAATGGGGGCAGCAAGCTATTATTTAGAATAATGACATTAATAATATGGGAGTAGAGTGGATGTGTTGTTTGTCTCCTTAACAACCTGTCAAAATTTTGTGTCTTTGAGACAAGAGACGTCGGAAGTGATCAAGATTTAGGGAAATGGAGACATGATCACATATTGATATTAAGTGGACTGAGGCACATTTGTGTCTTTTGTGATTCTGTGAATAAGAATGAATGATGTGGTGAGTTTTGTTTAATTGTTTATCTGCCAGATGTCCAAATTCCTCCATGTTTTTTTTATTGACTCTGCAGATAATCTGCTTCGGTTTCCATTAAAGGGTAAAGGTATATGTCTGGTTTTGGTTTAGGTATCAAATATTTTGCTCCTTTAAGCCCAGGAGCTGAATCATCTTATGTTCTAACAACATAATTTAAGTGAAGCCTCACAGTGATGTGCCCCTGAGGTCAGTACCTGCCAAGCCTCTCATCTTCAAATCTTCCATCCAGTGAAGACGCTCATGTGAGGGCCTCTTGTGGAGTGCAATTAATTTTCACACAAGACCATAATTTAATTATTTTAGCCAAATGAATCACTTTTAAATAATGTCTAATCAGGATTTTATCTGCTTTAGTTTGCCTAATCTTCAGTAATTTCCAAAGTATTTCTTCTTCTTCTTCAAGTCAAGATGTGTGGCTATCACGACTACCAAGCATTAACAACTGTTAAGATAAATTAGAAAACTGTTGCAACTGATAAGATAAATTAGAAGTAAAGCAAACAAACAAACAAACCAATACTGTTAATGACTCTGACCAGAAGCAGATTGAGTGGTTCAGCTGAAATGAGCTGAGAGGTTTTCTTCTTTTCAGTAAACAGCCACCCTGTCTGCTGAGGCTGGTTGGATGTTGTTGCCAACTGATGTAATTCATTGTTCAGAGGTTTGTAGAAATCCTTTTCACATTCATGCAAACATGTTGAGCCACTCCAGGTTTCCTATGTGACCGAGTGAGATCCGTTCAGGTCAATGCTTTTTTTAAATAGGTTTTCCTTTCAGAAAATTCTTTTTTTTGGATTGTGTGCCCTAGGACTTTTAAAGGAATTCACATCTTCTGTTATGCTTGCTGGACAGAGAGATGTCTCGACAAGGATGCACTTGTCAAGTTAGCTTTAACTGGGTAACGTGGTGTGAGCAACTGAACTATTTTAATAAATATGCTGATTACTCTTTACTGGACTTCCTATTTCTAAATCTGGAGCTGTGACATACTCTAAATAAGAGAGGATAAGCAGTAACTTTACTTTGTCTCATCTCTTCCAGCTTCCTCTTGGTGTTTTCGTGTCTTTTACTCTCAGTCTTTGCTACCATTAGAGAGCTCAGAGAAAACTCAGAGAGTGCCTTGTACATTTTGGTAAGTATCACTTTATTTGATATTTTATTAGTCTACTGAATATAAATTAATGTCACAAGGTTAACTCCCCCATTTTGATCTTTTCTACAGGAAATTGTGACCATTGTAGTGTTTGGAGTCGAGTACATTGTAAGGGTATGGGCTGCTGGCTGCTGCTGTCGATACAGAGGATGGAGAGGGAGGCTAAAATTTGCCAGAAAGCCTTTCTGTGTCATAGGTGAGAAAACAAGGTTGCCTTGTGTTTTGCTGGCTGTCATTTCTCTCACTTTGAAGAACATAACACGGACACATCACTTGTTTCTTGTTTTTTACCCCCCATTTCTTATATTCTCTAATGTTGGAACATTTGAGCAAGGATGCAGTAATATTTCTGAAATCGTAAATCAGCTCTTGGAGCAGTGTGCAGATTACAAAAATAACAATCCTCGGTGTTACAGTGAAGTGTTATTAATTTTGTCAGATTTGATCAATGACATGGTTTACCATTCTTATGTTGCACGTCCTTTTCCAGACATCATGGTCGTGATTGCCTCACTATCTGTCCTGGCAGCTGGCTCTCAGGGCAATGTGTTTGCCACCTCGGCAATCAGGAGTTTGAGATTCCTGCAGATCCTACGGATGGTGCGTATGGACCGCCGTGGAGGCACCTGGAAGCTGCTTGGATCTGTAGTTTATGCGCACAGCAAGGTAATCTTGACACAATCTAATTTTGTTGTAGTTTACTTCATTTTGTGATTGTGTACTGTTTGTTATTAGCTATTATCATTCATTTTCTACTCACAAAGCATGGTGAAAGTAATGTTTTTAAGTACAGAGTAATGTCATTCACAGCTCTGACCTACATAAACCAGTTAAGAGAAACCTTATTACATACAGTAAACAAGATTTTGAAACATTATTATGGCTTACAAAACATGTTATTTAGTAATATTTTAATATCTTATCCAGTTGTCTGTGCAGGCATGTCAGAAAAATGCATTTCAGTATCTCACTGGGCTTGCAGTATGTCATGTGCTGTTTTCTCTGTCAACATTTCCTTGTTTGAACCTTTAAGTTGAAGCTAAAATCACTGCAACTCCTCCAAGTAACACTGCCATGTCAAGGAAACATTTTTCTCTCGGTTTAATTTAAATGAGCTCGGAAACTGAATTATTTGCTTTCACTAATAAGCTACAATAAGCTGTATTGGTTTTCTCTGTAGGAGCTCATCACAGCGTGGTACATAGGCTTCCTGTGCCTCATCCTGGCTTCATTCCTGGTTTACTCTGTGGAAAAGGAGTCAAATGAGGAGTTTGATACATATGCTGATGCCCTTTGGTGGGGACTAGTAAGTTTTACCAGTTTTACATGATGCAGTTTGGAAAAATATTCATTCTATTTCTAGTTTTCCTTCATTTATTTATTTATTTCTACCTGTACCAAAAGAAAAAGTGTACAGCCTGTTCAAATAAAGCTCTGACATGTATCATTTTTACTAGGTAACCCTTACCACCATTGGTTATGGTGATAAGGTTCCCAAAACGTGGAATGGACGCTTGCTAGCAGCCACGTTCAGCTTGATCGGTGTTGCCTTCTTTGCACTTCCTGCTGTGAGTATGGGGATATCATCTCCTGTATGATGTTCATTTGGTTTGAATTGCTCTCATTAACCTCGTTCCTGTTCAAATCAGTCAGCTCTTGTTATCACTCAAATAGGCTCATTTCCCAATAAATGACATAAAGAAGTGGCAACCACATGGTGAATATAATTAGGCTAATTTTTCCACAGCAACAAAGATAGTGTTTATCACACTTGCATTCATCACCAAAACAACGTATAAGCAGTCTGAGGAAATAAAAGCTAATGTTTCTCTGGGTGGAGCAATGCTGTCACAGTCCAAAGACATCTTAGTTTAATTGGTGCTCCTAAAGTAACAGACGTGGAAGTGAGGGTGAAAAATGGTCTGTCTCGGTGTGTAGTCCCTGAGGCGAAAAAGAACTTGGCTTGTTATTCACTTTTCATTTAGAAAGCTTGCTTGTGATGATGTAATCTCAGTGGCTGAAGTATTTGCCAGTTCCTTCCAAGTGTTTGTTGTTTCACCTGCGATTTAAAGATGTCAGACTCAGCGGTAAGCTTTGAATAAGCAGCTGACATTTGTTCATACAGGGAAATGTATGATAGGCTGAATGCTTAATCAGCAGTCGCTTTTCCCGCCGCTGCTTTTTTTCACAACATTTTGACATCAGCATTTCCTCTCACATTTCTATGACCACAGATGCTTTGCAGATGTTCGAAGACATCTTCACCAGATGTTTTGTTGTTTTGCTTCACTGAACTGTTGTGAGACCATGAGGAGGGGACTTGCTGTTGTTGCAGTCCTGCCTGGCCCATTGAGGTCATTGAAGGTCACTGATTATTTTGCGGGCTTTCTGCTTTTGCACAGGGCATCCTGGGTTCCGGCTTTGCCCTCAAAGTCCAAGAGCAGCACAGACAGAAGCATTTTGAGAAGCGACGTAATCCTGCTGCAGGTCTTATACAGGTATATGCGCAAATTGTGCATGTATATATGTACTAGATAAATTTGAATTTCTGGTTTGTGCTCCAGGTTAAAAAAAATAAAACAACACAACAACAAAAAAAAAAAACTAAACAGATTTTTTTTATTTTCCATCTGCAGGCTGCTTGGAGGTTTCATGCCACCAACCTTTCCCGTACAGATCTGGTGTCCACGTGGGATTTTTATGAGCAGACTATAGCTATTCCAATGTACAGGTAACAGATCAAATAAATTGGTTAATGCTGCACATTATTCAGCATTTTCAGGAAATACAACTGTTTACCCATATCACATTCTGCCATCTTTCTGGAACCTGGAAAGCACAGTTGAAAGCTGAACCCACAGAATATCCTCATCTTATTGTATTCTAACATCGCTCTTGGATCAGATGTTACTGTCTGTTGAAATGAATCACGCAGTGGTGTGGCTTTACACTTTCTGCTTTAATAAGGCTTTTTAAAATTAATTAATTACATTTTTACATTTTATTTTACAGGGAATCAGAGTAGAGCCCTGGCAGTGAAACTCTCTGAAATGTGGTTCAAAAGACAAATACTGCCCTTGGCCCTCTTTGAAGGATTGTCCACACAGTTTGTTGTCCAGCTGCATGAATCAGCAAATAAGCTGCTTTGCTCGACTCTCATAAAACACATTTCTTTTGCTTTTAATCTATAAGTAGAAAATCACTAGTTCTCTATTTTGAGATTAGCTAACATAAATTCCAGTTGTAATTTAAGGAGAAAAGATATGACCTGCTGGACTAACTGCCAAACCAAAGGCAATTAGCTTAAAGAGACCAAAGGCAAGCTTTAACCTTTTGCTGCTGAGTTGGTGAGACTGTCTTGATGGGATGATGACGTTCACTTTGTCTTTTCTCAGAATTATCCCACCTCTGAATCAGCTGGACCTGCTGAGGAATCTGAAGGGCAAATCATTCAGGTATAATGATGACAGATGCCAGGTCATGTTTGTAAATGACAACTGGTTCTCAAACATTTTGCCTGGTAAAATAAAGGTTTAAAAAAATGTAGTAGTATGATGATGACAGCAAGGATAACAGTGACTCAGTAATCTTGAAATAGAATTTAAAAAACCAAACTGTCATCTATAATATTATTATATCAGCAAGGCTGAAATAACTATATGCAACGTGTTCAACATAAACTTGAAAAATGCAAACCTTACCTGAACCCTGTAAGTCTGGCCTGCTTCCCACACTTCCCGTGTGCTCTGCATTACCACCTATGTACATAGCTGCTGTTGCTCTCAGTTCATTTACTGTAGGTTAACAAAAAGATGCTAACCGCCTTGTTGAAACAATAACTCACTATCAATGTCTGCTAACTTTATTAGTACACGTTGGTAGTACTGAGTTTAACCTCAGTCTGCCTTCAGAAATGCCGTAATTGTTCATAGCAAAGATTCAACAAGATGCTTAAAACAGTCCTCAGAGATTTTGACCTATATTGACATGATTGACACAGTTGCTGCAAATCTCCTGTTCCAGCACATACCTAAGGTGCTCTACTAGATTGAGATCTGATGACTGTGGAGGCCATTGGACAACAGTAAACTCATTGTTATGTTCAAGAAACCAGTTTAAAATGATTTGAGCTTTGTGATGTGGCGCAGTAGCCTGCTGGAAGCAGCCATTAGAGGATGGGCACACTGTGGTCATAAAGGCATCGCCATGATCAGCAACAATACTCAGGTAGGCTGTGGTGTTTAAACAATGTTTAATTGGTACAATGTGTGCCAATGAAATATCCTCCACATCATTAAACCACCACCACCAGCCTGAACTGCTGATATAAAGCAGGATGGATCTATGCTTCCATGATGTTTATTCCAAATTCAGACCCTACTAATCAAATGTTACAGCAGAAATCAGGACTCAGACCAGTTTTGGTGAACCTGTGTGAACCTGTGTGATGATAAATAACCCAAAATCTCCAAATGAATGCTACACAGTGGAAAATATTATTATCTGCTGAGCAGTGATGTGCGGTCAGGGGAGGCGGGTGAGGCAGTGCCTCCCCTGTCATCATAATAAGTAAAATAGTAATGATAAGAGAAAATACATTTGACCACTTGACTATTCTATAAAACTGTTTTATGAAACTGTTTTCTGAATTATTTCAACACACTAATGGTCAGAATCGTGGAGTTTACCCATTGCCTGTTCAAACACATGGAAGAAATGCAGGCCATTTCACAGTGCAGTGCTGTGGATCACCTCTGGGGAGGCTGTGTCATACAACAAATGAAGCACGTGGTTGGCAAATGCCCATTGCGGTCTCTCTTTATATCACCAAAATACATGTTTGATTACACATGAGCTACACATGCTTATGTGTAGACATGTTCCACAGTCTTTCAGAAGCAGAAAGTACCGTGCTGCACTGATAGGGGGCAGTGCTGCAGAAGCACTGTCCCATAGTGAGAAGGATAGGCGCATGGATTTAATCTTCAAATAAAGGTAAGATAATACTTTTTTTTTTTTTTTAATTATTTAAAAAGCCCACCCCACCCAAAAAAATAGTTTGACCTTACATTAAATATTTTGTTTTTCTTGCCATCATTGTTGAACAGTATGGAGTTGATTAAAGTATAATTAATCATTAGCATGATTAAAATTGAAATATAAGCTTCTATTTTGGCTCCAGATGAGTCAGTGCCTCACTCGTCACAAACCTCACCGCACGTCACTGCTGCTGAGTGTATACGCAGGCAATGGTTTGCTACTGTGTTTAGAACGTGTTTCCACTGCCCCCATATGGTAACATATATATTACCAATCAAGGTTTCAATAGAAAATTTCTGTCCATTTCCATAACTTGCAGCTCACAATGTGTGACATTTCATGTCTTTTCTGCTCACAGGAAGGAATCACAAACAGAACCCCCTCCCAG
The DNA here is from genome assembly GCA_015106715.1 of Bujurquina vittata. NCBI lineage: Eukaryota > Metazoa > Chordata > Actinopteri > Cichliformes > Cichlidae > Bujurquina > Bujurquina vittata. The sequence goes on along the minus strand of VUQK01004765.1, from coordinate 23,633 downwards.
GTTTGTGATCTGGTTTTATGCCTCACCCCTTTCCTTTTCCTTCTCTTCAATTCTGCTCTTAGCTGCTGCTGAGACACTCTTCTTGGGGGAGTGTGCTTACTGTACGTCTGTGCGATCTGTGTGTGAGTGTGGGTTTGTGTGTCGGACACGGGTGTGGCTGTGTGTTAAGTACCTCCTTCAAGAACGGTCATGCTGCATTTCCTCACATGGTGCTCAAAGATCAGCTCACTTTGGCCTGACTCCCAACTTGCAGCTTTATTAAATATTCACTAATATGCTGCTCTTTGATAGGCTACCTTTCAGCATCTCCTTGGAAAAAAAGTGATTTTTAACACTTTTGCTTGATTTTTTTTAATCACTCTGTTTTTAACACATAAAACAAGTGTAACTATTGACAAGGTGGTAACACTTTATCATGACTGAACGGCTGACTTCCTTATAATCCATTTGTATATTTTCTATTCACATGTAAAACCGATAAAAATGTACTTGGAAAGATGCAGGTAACTGTTTCCACTACATTTAAATTTAATAAAACTAAAACTATTTAAAAAAACAAGCAATAGATTACAGTTACAATAAAGTGTTACTGGCATCTTGGCTCACACTGCTGTTTTTGGACTGTACCCACTGCTTTTTTATCTTTTTGTGTCTCCTCCGGTGCTCACCACTCCAGTAGTGAAAATGCACACAAAGACAGACTTTGCGGGTGCTGTCCAAGAGCTATTAGGTATCGTTGCTGCACAGACGTTAATAACTGCACTGCAAGTCTGTGTGTCTCCTTCTATTCCTATTGGTGTTGTTTTCTTCTGTAAATGCAAGTAAAAGTAGAGGAGTCACAGAATAAGGACACATGTCACTAATGAAACTATGCAATCTGACTTGTAACTGTTTGTAGTGTAGTGCAGCTCTGTTGCTGATGTCTACATGAAAAAAACTATGCTTAAAAACAACAAAAGAGCTACTCCTAACTTTTACACTTTCCCCAGAGAAGGTGCAGATATACATCTTTGTTTACTGCCCTGTCACAGTTGATTTATGGTTTCTGTTTAGTTACGTCTTTATGCAGTTGATTTGCTGGCTGCCCTTTTTTTTTGCCCACTCAGCCCTGTTCAGCAGGCAGGAGTGCATATTGCTGATTACCTAACAATTACCACACGCCATACGATGGTGATTTTATTTTTTTGTTGCATGATTTGTGTTCACTTTTTTTGCATAGAGCAAGACCACACCGCTTCCTTTTGAGACGCACAGTGTCACTTTGCTTCCCATGCATGCCCGCTTGTAGCTTCCTGCTGCTTGCCTGACCCACCGAATGCTCCACTGTGTTCGTTTGTGGACATGGCTCCTTCTGCTGTAGGACATTTCCTATTTTGCGTTTCTGCTGAGGTAAGATTTATTATCATATTGCAGCTGAATTCTACAAATTCACAAGACAGGGCTTAAAACAACAAGGAGTAGAATACAGATATTTAGCTACAGATAGTCATTCACTTTAACAATGCTGAAAAATACCCAGTTAAAGTCGTTACATTTATTGTATCATTACTTGCTCTTTGTAGTCGGAAGCCAAGTCTGAAGGACAAGTTGTTTCCCAGTCCTTCTAAGGCTCCTCTGGCCAAGGGGAAGGCCCAGTCTCCAGGTGCAGCAGATGATGGTACTGAGGCAAGCCCCACCAAGGTCACCAAGAGCGGGAGCTTCACTGACAAGAACCGAGGAGCGAAGAATACCTTCAAAGCTCGGGGCAGCACCTCGCGCAAAAACTCAGAGGGTGAGGGAGCTGCACACAGTGCAGAACACCGTCTGACAAGAATAATAATGAGCACGGTAGTGTAGTAGACGTCACACACATACAGTTATAAGATTCTTCTATTGTAGATGGGAGACCTCAGAAACTGTATTCAAACCATCGTGAGACCTGTAGAAAACGTCAGACTATTGTTAAAGGGATGTGAGTATTGTGAATATGAAACTATAGCCAGGAGATGGTGGCCTTAGCTTTGCGTAGATCCTGGAAGAAGAGGCAAAGCAGGTGGCTGCTTCCTCCAGCTTCTCATTTCTGAGCTAAGCTAAGGGAACATGCTGCTGGCTCCAGTTTCATATTTAGCTTGCATACAGAAATTATATTAAAGGCAAATGAAAGCAAGTTCCTGTTTTCCTGCTAATTTTTATGTAACTATGGTCAGAGCATTAATGCCATGCCAGTATAAATGTATATCTGCAGAATACGTTGACAAACTGTGTTAGTCTAACTGCACAGCAGACGTAAAGTCAAACATATGATAAAAACTGAACAGTTGTTCAGTTGCTGGCAGCGAATCTATGTGGAAGACATATAACAGAGCTGTCAGCGCCTCCATGCCAGGTCAGCAACTCACCTACTGTGTGCGTTTTTAGAAGAACATGTTACATTTATTGTAATCAAACCTCCTTGAAGTGCAATCATGTGCCGACTGCAGCCTAGGTCTCCAGCAGTCATGTATGTAGTTTCATGCATTAAATGTATGAAGAAGACAGTGACATTTCTTTACCAAACTGAGGTCGACATTTAACAGTATGCTCAGGAGGACGTCAGTTTGGATGTTGTGGTGTGATGTCATCATTAAGTGCTAGACAGTCCCGCTACATCCATGTGTCATCCAAGTCATTGTGTCGCTATCAACAAATATATTTCTCTTCTCTCTCCATTTCTTTGATTTTTTGTTAAACAATTTGATTCAAGTCTCATTAGTCTCTTTCTTCTTTCACTTCATGGCATGTTTAAGTGCTGATTGAAATGCAGGACGAAGACTTTGGACTGAAGAATTCTCCAGGTTAGACAAGTCTTCACGACATGTCTTCCATAAAGACTGTAATATAGTCCATGATGTCCAGATGTATAGTTTACCATAAATGTTTTGTAAAGCTTTGTAATATATGCAGTTGGTCAGCTTAAATGTAAGAGAAGAGAGGCCAGGACTTTCAATCATTATACAAAAACCATTTCCATGTTTTGAACTGATTTGTCTGCCATTTTCATCCTGCTCAAATCCATAACAAATCTTTTCCCATTTCTCTCCTCTCTCTCTTTTTGCAGCAATTGCAGGTTTAATAAGTAAGGCATCGGGATATTTTGTTGGTTGACTTCCATAGGGGAAAATTATCAAATTACAAGTCAGCTTCACTTTGACTGAGAAACCTGCATGCTGATATCTGCTGAGATATGTTCACTTGACATGAACCCTTTGTTATGACATTTTTCTCACTGTGATGACTGAGGGCTTTGAAGCATGAGTATAGCAGAGACCTCCCATGGAATAATTGAACTCATTTGTATTTATTATGATTCTAAGAGCACATAATGCATTTAGATCTACGGTAGCAGTGGGCTAAGCTAAATGGGTTCAAGTCAAGTGGTGCCGAGGTTAACCAAAACTGACCCAGAGACGTAATACCCCCAAACCCTGCTTTAGATTGCATGAAGAGACCTCACTTTCCCTACCAGATTCTCATCAAATTTCTGATTAACAGTAATTAGGCCTTGACAACTGTGTGCAATATGCTTCAAATTCTGTAGACCAACCTTCTAGTGTGTCTAAACATGCTACAGTGCTAATCTGTAATTGGTGGTGGGAAGAGAGTACCTGTGTTTCAAGGTTACAGTACAGCTTTATCCCTTCAATTCTGCACAGTCTTTTTACCTGTCATCCCACGAAGCTTGCTCACTACATTCACAAACTGGCTAACTGGCTTGAGACCAATTTTAACACTAACATTTGCACCAAAAGTGACAGCTCTGCTCTGCTTCTGCTGGGGAAATTTGAAATGTTTTTTTTTTCCATTAGTATTTTTTCTTGCGTTTGGTTTTTAGAGGCGAGCCTTCCAGGAGAGGAAATTGGTGATGACAGGAGCTGCCACTGTGAATTTCTCACTCAAGAATTACCATCAGACTTGAAGGCTGCAATCAGACTAATCTGGTAAGGATCGTCTTAATAAGATAATTTTTATGGTTTATTTCACCTACTATAAAAAAATAAAAATACATTTAATGTATTTATATGTGTGGCTCTGACAGTGTTTAAAGGATTATTCCAGTTTGTTGTATTTATGAAAATGATTTTTACAGTTTTTGGTACCAGTCATGCTTGCCTGCGTGGTCACTCCCCAGAAAGTTAGTTTTTGTCATGGCTTTGTTCAGGCTTCTGACCCACATACAGAGATTAAACTCCCAAAGACACGAAGAAATAAGTTCAACAAATTTATTAATCAACTGTGTGAAATGGCAAAGGAAGTCAGGTTCAAAGCAGCGGCTCTGGGGGGTCTGGTTCTCTGAAAGAAACAGGACACAAGCCTAAAACGGGACGGGACCGGGAAAGAGAATGCAGCAGGCAGCGGGCTTACTGTATGAGAGAGATTCCTCCGCCAGGGAGAGGTGAGGGAAATCCAAGGCTGCGGCTGAGGGCTCGGGAGGGTGTTGTGGATTTCTCCGGGAGGAAATTGACGGCGGCTGCTGGGCGCACAGATTGTGTGGGGAGGAACGGTCCCTGTCTGTTCAGCTTCTCGGAAGGGTTTCTCGCACAGAAAGCTCTTAACTCCAAGGCCGGTAAGTTCCTGAAAAAAACATTCACAACATTACTTCGACGCAACGAAAGATCCTCAAGGGGTTCAGGAGGGCTCAAGAGTTACCATTCTGAGTAACACTCTGGCGAATAGCTGGCCTCCTGCTCCTCTTATGCACCCAGGTCATGAGGATGATAATCTGCGGGTGTGGCTGATGACCCAATCTCAGCAGCAGCTCCAGGAGAAAGAAGAAACCTCAAGGGAAAAAGACCCCCATCCACAACTACTCCCTGACAGTTTTGAGCTGGGACCCCCACAATAGAAAAAATTGTCCCAGTTCAATGCTTTTTAAAACAGTTCACTGGAATGCCATACTGGCGTCACATCTCATGTCGCATAGTAACAACCACGCCAATTCAGTCTCCTGATCCAGACCACGAGATACAGTAGAAACCTAGAAAGCTGAAAAAGCTATTAAGTGCACTTTGAGTTAAGATTGTTTAGATATTATAATAACACCAAATTACAAAACATATTCAGTCTTTTTTCAGAGAAGATGGTTTTTACATGTCACAGTAGGAAAAGGAATGGTATAAATCAGTCAAAGAGATGTTGGCTGAACTCCATCTAACTGCTTCCCTATTAGTGTGCTTTTCATGCTGGACTCTGGTCACACTGTCAAGACCAGCGTGTTCCCATCCCGAGGCATAAGCTGCTGCTGACGACCGGAGATGCACATGATGTGTCCTTTGACATGGGTGCCAGAATGCATCAGCCTCAGTGATATTGGATGCTCACAGATAACTGGTCTCATTAGGAGGATGTGTGGGTGGTGGTGATTCAGAAGGCAGCAGAAGCTACTGGGTTAGATTAGTCATCATAAACTGCTTGGTTAGGTTTGTGTAGTTTGGGTTAAAATAACTCTTTTTACAACATTATCCTGCATATATACTAAGTGTGCAAAGAAATGTGACACCAAACGTCCCCTTTTCCAAGAATCTCTATGCGACAAGTTGGGAATGTGCAACGGTCTCACTATTAGCATACGCCAGTGCAGTACAGACTCCAGAGGACACATTTCTGCATATCTGTGAGATACCAACACCTTTGACAAAATGTATATAATGTAAAATGACTGTTTGGAGATGAGAACCAGCTATCAAGACTTACACGGGATGCTTGGATATAATGGGTTGTTGCCAGTTATTCTGAAATGTCTGCTATGTCTCTTTTCCTGCCATATGACATATCTAAAAATAATTTGTGACTCCCCCCCATCCTGCCCCCTCTCCCCTCAGCATCTTGAGGTTCCTGGTGTCAAAGAGGAGGTTCAAAGAGAGCTTGCGGCCTTACGATGTCATGGATGTGATTGAGCAGTACTCTGCTGGTCACCTGGACATGCTCTCTCGTATTAAGAATCTGCAGTCCAGGCAAGAACACCGTTACTCTTTGACAGTTTAATTTAGCCATTTCTTCAGGAAAGTATTTAAATATGTGTCTGAAGTTAGTTGGAGCTCAATATAATAGTAGAGCTTTCATCTACTAACATAGTGTTATTAGTGTCACTGGATACACACATGTTGTGACACATAAGTCATTGATTTGCCTGTTTCATTTGTCCAAATACATGTGTTGTATTCAGATCTGTTATATATCAGTAATTATACATTATATTATTAGTCACTCCTTCAGCTCTGAATGTGCCACAGATTAATTTTGGGTGTAACATTGATGTCTAATTCACATTGTTTTCTATATCAGTTTCCCCTCCTACAAATGAACTCCTCACATCTCGATCCACTGAAGGTCCAACATGTAGAAGAAATATATTCCAACAATGAATCACATACACTTTCCATCCATGAAACAAGTCAGACTCACCTATGTCTGGTGTGTGTATGGAATATATTGAAACGTCTTCTCCCGAGCTGATGTGATTCCCACGTTGCTTCATTTTGCATTGCACTCATATCGTCTCTGTGTGCCTTGCCAGGATAGATTTGATTTTGGGGCCCCCTTCCCAAACAACACCGCGCCATAAGAAGTCCACTGAAGTTTCTAGGTTGGCTTAAAAAAAACTGCACCTTTAGAATGACCATCTTGTTCGCATTATTCTCTTTCCTTCATAGTAGCAGTTACATGCTACCTTATTGGTTTGATTGATGGAACCCCTTTTGAGTTCAAGCCGTTGATATGTTACAGATGCAATTTTAAATTAAAAAAATGGCTTATGTAGAACATTTAAAGGATATTTTTCTGCTAGCTCTGATGTCAAATTATATCAGCTGCTGCTGTCAAGGAAATGGTAAATAAAGACATCCTGCTGTTTGTTCAGCGAATTTTAATGAGCCATTTCATATGGCCTCACTCAAGAGGGGTTTGAAGTGCTAAATGCTTGCTCTCTTAGTGGAACAGACAGGGAGAGTTCCCCCAGTATGATGCAATGGAAATGTAGCATGAAACATCACAGAAGCATGTCACTGGCATGCATTTTGGCCATAGACAAAATGTCTCTTCAGTTTAGACGATTTGTTTAAAAATTGTCTTAATCACATAATGCATGCATCCACACTGTCCACCAGTCATCAGTCTTTAGGAAATGTTCACCATCCACAAGGCCAGCATTTATTCATTCAGACATATTTATTTGTAGCTTGACAACAATCATCAACATAAATGCTTTCATCACTTTTTCATGCAAGACTCTAATCCACATTTTTGCACCCTAAACTTTTAAGTGAAAAAATTGGGTCAAACCCTGTGGCAGAACAGAGCATATCTACTGTAAATATACAGTGGGAAAAAGGGGGTCAGTCACTGATTGTGCAAGTTCTCCTACATAGAAAGATGAGAGAGGTCTATAATTCCCATCTGAGGTACTTCTTTCTATGTCGGAGAACTCGCACAATCAGTGGCTGACTAAATATTTTTTCCCCATTGTAAATCAATAAATATGTATGTATATTCTTAATCTAATCCACTGCTTTCCCCCCCTAAATGTTAGAGTTGACCAGATAGTTGGTAAAGGTCCTAAAGCTGAAGTAGAGGCAGAGGACCAGAGTATGTTGGGACGTCTGGTCAAAGTGGAAAAGCAGGTAGGAAAGTTTCACCCAGGTCTGTGAAGGTTGCTGAAGTCCCCCCCCCCCCCCCACAAACCAAACAAAAACTGAAAACCGATGGAACTCCTGAGAAAGAACAAACCTTTT
>VUQK01004765.1:2378-15868 GCA_015106715.1 Bujurquina vittata | reverse complement strand
GTCTGGTAGGGTGTTTGATGCCCCCCCCCCCCCCCCCACCAAGTTCAAATCAATTGTAAGTCATGTCAGTCCTGCTGATGGAACAACACTTTTTCAGTGTGTTTTCTTTTTCTTTCTCCCTTCAGGTGGTCTGTATGGACAGAAAACTTGACTTTCTAGTCAATGTGTATGTGCAGCGTATGGGCATCCCTCATTCTGAAACAGAGGCCTTTTTCAACTCCAGAGAGCCGTATCCAGCCCCACCATACCATAGTCCCGAAGAGAACAAGGACGAGAAGGAGGAAAAAGAGGAGGTGAAGGAGGAAAAGGTGGTTAAGACATGCTCAGCAGCAGATGTCCCCTGCTCTGATGGGTCCTTGGAAAAGAGAGATCCTTTACTTGGTCGATCCGTGGCAAAATCAGTCCGTACTCCCTCTGGGAGCAACAGCCGCCCTTCTACCTCCTGGCAGCACCAGCTGCAAAACCCCATCAGCCAGCCTGCCTGGAACAGCAGCATCACCACCCCTTCACCAGTAGGTGACCAATTGCCCACCGTGTTCCGACTTCCACCTCCACCTGGTCCAGTTCATGACCGATCCTCTTCTGGTCAGGGTGGCAGCGGCAGGGAGAACGGCTCCCACAGCAGGAGGCGTATCAGGAGGCATCGGTATCATCAGGACGCCACCGCTGTGGACAGTGACACATCGCTCTCCATCCCGTCAGTTGACCATGAGGAGCTGGAGCGCTCATTCAGTGGCTTCAGCATCTCCCAAGCCAAGGAGGACTTCTTTGGGCCCCCTTTCTTTACAGGCTTAGGAGGGGGAGGTAGAGCAGGGACTGAAGCCGGAGGTGGACCTTCACTCTCTGCCAGGGTCGGACCATTCCTAGCAGAGGAGGAGTCAGACACAGACTCTGACCTTTGCGCGCCCTCACCTCTGTCTTTCACTGGAGAGCTCTCAGGAGGAGAGAGGGGATGGGCTGGACTGAAGTAGTTCAGGGAGACCTGCTCTGCTGGCAGACATGCTGGTAGTGACCAAGACTGATGCATTGATTCAGTTGCCAACATGACTGGATCATTAGACCTTGTGGCCACAGGATAGCTCTTACAGACCAGGTTAGGTTAAGTGGGTGGCTTTGAACAGCTGTCTATTTCCGATGATGGTTTAAAAAAAAAGTCCTCACAAAAACAAAGGGTTATCCTTCATCAACTCTTTCGTTTGTGATGTAACACTTCACTAGCAATGCTTGATTACAGTTCTTTTTGTACCCATCTTGAGTTAGATACCCTGATCTTGATTAAATAGCTGTTTAGGAACCTTTCTTTCACTTGGGTGAGAAGCCTTTTCTGTATGGCACTTACTAGTGAGACGGCACAGTGTTGATTTGTATTAAACCAGTAAGAGAATATAATTTTGGTTTCTATGATGAGATATATGAGTAGCGTTTCAGCACTTCTTCTGTTAAACACTTACCGCTTCAACATTCAAAGGATAGTTGGAGTTTGAAATGCAAGATTGTCAAAATCTTATCACGTGGTTAACGTAGTGTCTTGATAACTTGTGTACCTTAGGATGACTCGAGGTGTTACGATGCCAAAACCTTAACTATGGTAATCAGTTAGATTCTTGCAGAGTAAAAAGAAAAAAAAGCTTCATCATTAATTCTGCCTGGCATTTATGTAATACTATGGAAGAATTCCCAGTAGAGTAAAACAGATACTTCCCCACAACGATATACCAGTGAACCTCCTGCATGGCATGATAAATGGTTGATTTAAGGACTGTGTTAAGCAGGCTGCAAAACCAAACAGTGACAAATAGTCAGCTGTAGAATTATTTTTCTTCTATACAGTAAGACAGCGTGGTGAATTTAAAAAATAAAGAAATGCATGACTGGTTTCAAGCTATGTTTAAATTTTTCTTGAGGAGCTTTGCTTGAATTCCAATCATGTAAATGCAGCCTGAGCTTGCTAATTTCAATAGCTCTTCTTTTCTGGGTAAATATGTTCACAAATTCTACACACATTAAATTCAAAAGATGTGTTTAACCTTTTCATACATGAATTATTAGACCCTCATTCAAGATTTCTTTTTCCCTCAGTGTTTTAATTCCTCTTTAGGTATGAAAAAAAAACCCCAATGTAACTGAAACTTTTCCTGGAGTTACAAACATGTCCACCCACCTGGCCACCACATGTTTGCCTTTTGAACCAGAGAAATATGTATTTAACAAACCAATAACAGACAATGATATTGCATCTTCAGATTGACTGTCACTAGTGCTAGCACCGAATGATCTTAATCCTGTTGATTACATTCAAATAACAAATGAAAAATAATAAAAGGACCGTCCCATGACTGGACAGTAGGCAGCAGTGTATGGGATGATGCACAAACATCTACTGTGTTGGCTGATTTGCAACTATAACAACAAAACACAAGCATAAACAAGGGAACAGCTTTTGAATAGCTGTCCACTGTTGTGACCACTATGCATGAAAGTGTTAATGCTGCATATGTATGGAAACAGTATGGTCGCTCGCTCATTCAGCATGTGGTGTTGGAGGTCGGAATAAGTACATTTTGAACACATCATGTGTGATGATGTGATGATATTTAGCCTGCAATGCATTGAACTTTCATTTAGTTATGCACTAAATGAGGAAATGCAGTAAAAAGCAAGCAAGGCAATCAAGAACCGTCTTTTGGAAACATGGCCTTATTTTAACGCCAACATTTTGCAGGTACACAAATCAACAATTTCATTTTTAACGTTTCATAACAATAGTGTAAGTAAATTATATAGGAGGGCCTGTGGCCTGTGAGCACATGTTTTGGGTCATTTGTTTCTTCATGCAGATGTTTCGTCGCGCATTCAAGCCATTAGTCATGCTAACATTTAAGGCACGAACAATTCTTGTAAAAATTAGCCAACATTTTAACATTACTACTGAAACATGGTCATTATAACCAAGAATGTGTAATTCAAAAGAGACTGTTAACACACAATCCTTATTTTTCAGTAAAAAAAGGAACCATGTTTTATACAACCCATTGAAAAGACATGTAGGGTTTTACATGATACAGTAGATGCTAGTACAAAACCATTGTGTAATTGCACCTTTGTCTTCTTCAAAAATAAAACTTTGTACATCACTAAAAAAAAATCTTTGTGATGTCTTTTTTAAAAAATAAATAATGGAAAACTGTCCTGTTCAACTATGAAAATTATGTAATAGCAGATATCTGTCACTAGATGGAAACCAAGAGCTTCTTTTTAGTGAGCTGCGGAAGAACGCCAGATAGAGAGAAAGATGTCCCTTAATTGGAACTAAGGGTCCAAAGCATGAAAAACATGACAAAAGTATACAAAAACCAAGAAAACTGGACATGTCCAAATACTTCAGAAAATTTATTGCATAGTTAAAAAACATTCTATCTTCTTATCTGTCTACTGCATCAGCAAAAAGGTACATTTACTTATTATCAGATGATTTTATTTAACAGCATAACTGTTGTTGGTTAACAGCCATCACTCCTTGTTAGTGAAACAGCAAGGAGGCAGACCTCGAGTTCAGCCGTGGGTCACCCAATTTGTTAAGTGTTGTGAGGCTGGGATTTTAGTTGAAAGGGTAACACAAACAGAAATTGATTGGCCCATTAATAAAAGTCAGATGATGGTAATACAGCACCTAAGGCTTGCTTACTTTTGATAGCACCTGGAGAATTTAAATCAGTTTCACCACTCACAGCGTAGAAGAAAGGACAAACAGGCACAAGCATAATGAATTCTATGAGGTAATAACTTAAAGGTGGAAAAAAAAATGAAATGCTTTGTTTTGCTGTGTAAAATGTTTAAGAAACACAACACCACAGTTAATCTGAATCTGAAATCTCAGGACTGCTGGGTTAAATCTGCACAGGGCATTTATTCAAAGACAAAAGGACTGAAATTTAAGCAGTCTGTGCAGAGGCAGGACACTGGCCCTTTGATGATGGATGATAAGAACTGCCAATCAATAAAACCAATAGTGACTCAGATCTTAGAAAAGCGCTGTCAAAATAGAGGCCAAGAAAAAAATGGGCTGCATGCATTTTAGTAACGGCATGCGTGCCGACATGTTTCCCCACTATGCTGCACTTACAGGAAAGGAATAAAAATGTGCCTGTTCCAGCAGCCTCATCAACACTTAAACCACTCTGTCACACTTTTCAGATTTTGATTTTGCATATATGAGTAAAGTGTAGTAAGTTATGCTTTCTTTCTTTAGATGAGGTCATATAAAAATAAACAAACAAACAAACAAAAAAAGCCTTAATTTGTCAGAAATGACTCTGTGCCCTTGACTCCTGTGTTTGTGTCCAACTCTGGCCTGGTATTGTCCATGTAAACATTTATTTATGTATTCCCTAGTGTTAAGTAACAGCAATAAGTCATCAATGTCCAGCAAGGGCAGAAACAGGTGACCTTCCTTTCTCTCTCTGTGCACACAGACACACAGACATGCCTAAGGACAGTGGGGGGAAGGGAATGTGTAAATAATACAAGGCAACATATTTCACAATTTACAGTGTTTACAAACTGGGTGCATTTCAACACAGGCTTTGCAAGAGAACGAGACAATCTTTACTGCTTCATGATTGTGGTGGATTTTACATTATGGTAACCTGACACAGGAGTGTGGGTCTCATATTAAGCTATAAATGAGTGAAAGCATAAATGTATACACTTTAGGAAACATAATCATGTACAGAACAGACATAGAATTGAGGTAAATATACACAAACTAGGCAAGACACTGTAGAAGATCAGCATCTCACTTAAAAATTATATGATTTATGACAGGTTCTCAAAAAATAATGATTTTCCTTCCCTGCATCCAAAATATTTAGAAAACTGAGGGATTCTAGTTATTGGTTCCGGGAGAATAAAATTATCTTGTACATGGCTTATCATTAATCATCAGAAAATTACAAAATTTATTTTAATTCCCTCAAGGCCACTCATCCATTTATCGGACAGGAGGCAGGATGTGATGCATTTATTGATGTATAACCTGACTTGACTAATTAACTTGCTGTAAAGTAGTGTGGGCTGTAAACTGGCATAACTGTTTATCATTTTACTTGCATGTGAACACATTGCTTACATTTATTCTATGGACTATTTGTGAGTGAACACTTAGCAAACATTCTTCCCATAAGGCAATTTAAAAAGTCCTTCCAAAGCCATTTTCTCAGAGGTTAAAAATATTTAATAGCTTTGCTCACTTAAGACAAGGATTTGGTGGATTTCTCTGGAGGTGGCTTCTCTTTGAGGCTCCAGCAGACCTCACTTTAAAGAGTATTTGGATCATACCGACCTCATCATCCTCTTTTACCATCTTCTCTTCTGCTTCTAGGAAGGTTTCACAAAATTCCATAACAGGAAGAGCCACGTTACCCTCTATGAGACGCCACTGCAGGAACAGTGACAGTCTGTGTTAATATATCAAGTGAACATAACCACTAAAATCAAAAAAGATATTAAAAATGTGATTTCAGTCAGAACTACTTTAGAAAGATTATTCACAGTTGGAAATGCCTGATTATATTTGATAGTATGCTCCTGTTCTTGGACATCCTTCCACAAGCAAGCATGGAAAGCCTAAGGCACTGAGAGCAAACCTTCCTGCCCTTCCTTCCATGCAGGAACAACACCCACTACTAAGGTAAAAAACAGAACAGGAATCAAAGATAACAAATATGACACTGATAAGTCAGACATACCATTACATTGAGGAGCTAGAGCGGAGGTGGATTGCAAAGTGGATACAGACGAGGGAGCAAAATAAGGCAGGCTAGAGTAGCTTGAGTATTTGTTTTGAGCCACCAGCTCATGTGGGATGGTTAGATCAGCTGATCTCAGCATATTCTGTGATTAGTAGAGCTTGAATTTTTGTCTTGTATGAACTAATACTGACCATTGTTGCCTCACAGTAAGAAGGTCTGGGTTCAAATCCACCCTGGCCAGGTCCTTTATGGCGACTTGTACAGGGTGTACCCTACCTCTCGTCCTATGACAGCTGGGATAGGCTCCAGCCTCCCTGACCTTGATGCTTAGTAAAAAAATTGAGGGATGTGATTTTGAAGTCAGGCTAGAAAACATTTGAGAACCACTGAGTTACGCAAAAGTAGTAAAATCAGAAAAAAAGAATCAAGAAAACTAATCAGGTCTTTTAAGCACTGAGGACACTATTAAGATAGTTATGTTAACACTACATACATGAAGATCAATCTTTCATTAGGGACACAAAGCAACATAATCACAGGTGGAAACTGACGTAGACTGTAGGCGTTATTAAATACATAGTCCTTGAACTGCTTACAGTCTTTTGACTATAGTAATTGCCTAGGCGGCATCATTTTATCAGTAGAGAAAAGATTTGAGTTTATATGTGGGAAGGTCAGAAATTCTTCATCTTTGTGTGGTGAAATATGATCGATTATGTGATGTTTGACCTTTGTAAGCCAGGAAAAGGAAGCAACGCTGAGCTCTTTTCTTTCAGTGAAGATTCGTAGCAGATGGAAGGCAATGCCTTGCTGAAACGATCAAGATTCAAAAAGAAAGAGAAGCTTCACAAAATAAAGGTTTATCTAGAAGGTGATCTTTGAAATGTATATTAATTATAATTTCATTTCTAGAATTCATATCATAGACTAATAATAATAAAAGATGGACAAGGGAAGCTAGTGCAGAGCTACCTTAAACATGAATTTTTCTACTGACTAGCAGGAGACAGTTCCAGTTATGTGGTTGTGTAGAAGTCTGTGGGAAAATGGACCTCGGCTTCTATGCTCTATGACCTCAAAGAACAAAGTCAGATATTATTGCTTGAATTATTATCCATCCATCCATCCATCCATCCATCCATCCATCCATCCATCCATCCATCCATCCATCCATCCATTATCCATTACCAGGTCACGGGGGCAGGATCCTAAGCCGAGAAGCCCAGGCTTCCCTCTCCCCAGCCACCTCCACAAGCTCATCAGGAGGGACCTCAAGGTACTCCCATTCCGGCCGAGATATAATCTCTCAAGCGTGTCCCGGGTCTACGCCGGGACCTCCTCCCAGTGGGACATGCCCAGAACACCCCACCCAAGAGGTGGCCAGGAGGCATCCTAATCAGATGCCTGAGCCACCTCAATTGGCTCCTTTCGATGTGGAGGAGCAGCGGTTCTACTCTGAGCCCCTCCCGAATGGCCGCACTCCTGACCTTATCTCTAAGGGAGAGACCAACCACCCTTCAAAGGAAACTTATTTCTGCCGCTTGTATTTGCGATCTTATTCTTTCGGTCACTACCCAAAGCTCGTGACCATAGATGAGGAAAGGAACCTAGATCGACCGGTTAATCGACAGCTTCGCTTTTACACTAAGCTCTCTCTTCACCATGACAGACAAGTGCAGCGTCCGCATCAAGGCAGAACTGCAGCTCACTGCTGTTTCAGAGACTGAATGGCCCGCAACAACGGGGCAGAGACCCCGTACCCCTGCAGGACCTCCCACAGGATACCCCGAGGGACACGGTCGAATGCCTTCTCCAGGTCCACAAAACACATGTAGACTGGTTGGGCAAACTCCCACGCACGCTCGAATATCTTTGAGAGGATTAAGAGCTGGTCCAGCGTTCGACGACCAGGACAAAAACCGCATTGTTTCTCCTGAATCCGGGGTTCAACTAATGGGCGGACCCTCCTTTTCAACACCCTGGCATAGACCTGTATGAATTATTAATTAATATTAAACATTCTTTTCAATATTTAATTACTGAACTACAGGACTTCAGAAACCAGTGGGTGAAATCAACGTAGCTTTGTCCACCTTGTCTCTATGTCATCAACATGTGGCTGCCCTATAAGTATTCAGTATTACTCGGTTCATCAGTCCGATCCAATCCTTTCCAGGTATTTCATTTGTGTTCACATTTTACACAGTGTCCCAACTTTTTTGGAAGTATGGTTGTACTCTTGAGGAATAGCTGAATAAATTTGTCATCATGGGTAACATGAAGATTGAAAATTGCAAACTGAAGTTGACAGATATTCTCATCATGCTTTAAGTGTAATAATATCAGATGCCAATCATGATTACGCAACTATTTATGGAACTCCTCACAAATTAGTTAACGGTCAGGGACATTAGAGGATGTGATGCAGCGCATCATCTGCAGCACATCCCTCTCTGCTCTTGCTGCACTTTTTGACTATATTAGGTTTTCAGATATTCACATGAATCTGTATGTGCATTTAGATTTACACTCTGGATTGCATTCATTAGCCGTAGCAAAGGTTTAACAATTAATGGGATATGACCCCAAATCATTTAAAAACAGAAAAGAGTTGCTGAGTCCATTATCGATGTTGCCAAGTAAATCCTTCTTAGCAAAAGAGACATAATTTAACTCAAAGCTAACAAAAACAATGAAAATCCAAGTAAACAATGAAGCAATTATAATAAAGCAATAGAAATGAAAAGTTTTTGATTTATAAGAGGCACATAAATGAACATTATTCAAGTAAAACTTGAGCACACACATTCATGCTGCAGAATGACAAAAGACTCCAAAGTTTTCACTGAGCACACTGCATATTTGAGCTAAAAGATTTCCCTAAGCTGTCTAGACATGGACATGGGTAAAAGGTGACCTTAATGGCTGTTGGACATGAATGGGTAAAAAGATTTGATTGTCGCCACCACAAAATCAGAAACTGTACCTTTACAAAAAATGTTTCTATGATTCCTTTGCTGCCACCTTGACATTGGCTTAGGTGAGACTGAGCAGACTGTTTATCTGCATGACAGCAAATTTCAATTATGTGAACATTTACATGTTTACAGAAGGTAGACACAGCGCATAATCGTGTATGTTATTTGTTCCAGAAATAAGATGTAATAAGAAGTAAGATAAGTGGAAGTTAGATATTCTGAGTAATGCTATCATGGCTCCTGGGTCTTGGGCCCAAGGTTTTGAGCTTGTGGGATGTTTAGTCTATTTAGAGTCTGTTAACTGCCCCTTCCTGTCTTACTGTGGTGGACTTTTGTCCCACCTGTTGCCTGTTCCCTCATAATGTGTGCATATTGTCCCAGTCTTTGCTGTGTTCTCCCTCATGTTGTGTGGTCTCCAGTGCAGTAAGCCTTTGTGTATTCCTGGCTTTGGTTCAGACTGTTAGGGCTGTGTGGTGGCGAGGGGTGGACCCAAACGCAGGACGTGGGAGACAGAACTAAAACTCAAAACACCTTTATTTGCTGAAAACCTGAATAATACTAAATACAAAAACTCAAAATCTCAACCAAGGCTGTAACTCACAAAACAAGCTTGGGAGAACTAAGGAAAAAATAAAGCAGGAAACACACAGCAGGAGAGGAAAACACTGACGACGACGCAACAAAGAACAGATGCAGACTGAGCACTTAAATACACTGGGAATGACAAAGGAAAACAGGAAACAGCTGCGGAGAACAGGTGGAGCAAATCATACTAATGAAACACAGGAAGCAAAACTAGATACAAAGCACAAGGAGCACAAGACTGACAATCTAAAACAGGAAGAGACTAAACAGAACGCATATGCAAACTTAACTCAGAAAACCAAAGCAGATCATAACAGTAATCTAAATACATCACAGAGCACAGGAATGTCAGACCATACATAAGACCAGGGACTAACACATAAGACCAGGGACTAATACATAAGACCAGGGACTAATACATAAGACCAGGGACTAATACATAAGACCAGGGACTAATACATGACAGCAAAAGAAAACATTCGAACACAGATCATGAGGGAAACAAAAACAAACTACAATCCTAATACATAAAACTATGTTTTATGCATTATTCATTCATTATGTTTTTGGAAGACTTCAGCAATAAAGCTGTTTGTAGTCCCAATCCTGTTTCCTGTTTCCTGAGTCCTGCGTTCGGGGTCCCATTTCTTCCTGCCACCGGTCATAACAAATGCTGTGTATCAAATTCCATGCTCATTTTTAAACGTGCCATTTTCATTCCACAAGTGCATCTACAATGACCATGAGAATGCACTTTGAGTACCTGGAAGGTCAAAAAGTTGTGTGTGGAATACTGGACACTTCTAGCCTTTTATGTTCATCATTTTGACTAAGTAGTGAAAAGGGAGGAACCACCAACCAACTCCTTTGTCAGTAGGAGGAGGATATGTCACCACCACCATATGTCAGGATATGGTGATGCCAGTAGTTGCAATCTAATAGATGCAAATTTCATTACTATTGGGCAACTATCGGATGCTTTCAGTCTGGCAATGACTTAAGAGTTGTTAATCATGTGAAGGGGTTGTCAAATGCTCGGAAGCTGGGTGGGATGCACTCATCCTAATGGCTTTGCCCACCTTCAGTAGTTTTATTCATCTGGAAAAGGACAGAAGAAGAGAAGGGTGAGAACAGCAGAGAAAAAGAAAACAAACAAATGAAAAATTAAGCAGTATAAAAATGGCAGTGTGATTATGAGGTGAATGACCCAGAGGATAATGCAGGGTCCTGTTCCTCCTCACATAGGAAATGATTTCATAATTTATTAATGCCTTGATTATTGCTTTGGTGATATGCCAGCTCTAATTAACAGCTTGGCAGAATTTAAAGTGTGTGTGTGGTGACCTGGCTTGATTTAGTGATAAAGAGGGGATGCTGGAGAAAGGCTTGATTGGCATATGTTGTGTTAATGTAATTTCACAGAGGTTCAAATGAGCTGCAGAGCTCTCTGAGCACAGGCCATTTAGCAGCAGTTGTAGTTGGGGACAGTGTTTGAATGAAGCCAGTGAAGTCTGAAGTGGGAAACAAAGGCTTTTGGGAAAGAAGTGGAGGTCCTTTTTTCATCCCCTTCATATTCACATGTGTGGAAATGAGAATTTGAAGGTCAGAGAATCAGTCAGTTGTTTTAAATAAGAAATGAGATAAATGTGAATGAAGGAAGCCCAGAATAGGAGGAGGTCACGGGATATGAATTAAACCTCACATAAAAGATGTTAAAAATATGAAAATAGGCAAATTGAAGGACTTGAAACAATTCCGGCTGGGTAAATGTGTAAAGTGAACAGCTGTTGAAGACTGCAAAGGGAGGTGAAACAAAGCCTAGTATTAATGTGCGTTACAGTTTTCAGATACAACATTTAATTGCATACAAAGTCATGCATGCTAATTTGACAGGATAAATAAATGTAAGTGAATGTATTCACTGAGTTAAAATAATTTGGGTGAAAATATGCTTATGAACAATCAGTTTGAATCTGTTGCAGTGATGAGAAAATGTAGTGAAAAACAACTAAACAGAACTAAAGATTTTTAGTTTTGAGGTCCATTTGAGGTTGATGTTGTTGTAAAGTTTCTGAGGGGAAAGTGCAGAAAAGAATTGTTTATGAATTATTAACACCCAATAATGCCTACTGTTCAATATAAACTGAGTGCACTGAAGCAAAAAATCCACTCAAAGATCAAACAGTGGAAATATCATTTTACATGTGTCACAAGCGTGAGTAATATACACATCACTGAACTGAGTGGATGGGAGGCAAATGCTCTAGCTTTATGAGGTTTTTTCATTTAATTAGTTAATTACTTCTGTTAATCAGGATCATATCAATAGCAAGTTTTTTTGTACAGATGATGGCATGCTCTAAAAACTGCATTGTCAAATACTTTATTTAGAGCTTCTTTTATAACCCAATGCTGCCTGGCAGCATTTATGAAACTTCATGGCCTCAGCTGGTCATGAAGGCCTCTCCACAGTCAATTGTGACAAGCTCCTTAGAAGCTTTGGAGTTTGGAAATGTTACTCCAGAGCCACACGTATGACTTTTGGAGGCAATAAAATATTATCTAAAATATTAACTTTTTTACAGTATGTGCCTTCTATGGGAGGCATTATTAGGCCAATATTTTAAAGAAGCTGGTTTTAATAATTGACTTGATGGTACACTTAAAATGTTTTATCACTAACATCTTAGATGTAATTTCCTGCTTTCTGTAAATGATTGTTAAAGGTACCTTCCTATCATCAACTCAACAGTTTAGCATATCATGGCTTTGGTGCCTTTGGGAACATGCACCTGTAAGTTGTATAGTGTCCCAAACAGTGTAACTTATTTCTTTGGCAGTAAGAGATTATACAAGAATACACAGTGCTTGCTTTAATGAGCTGAAAATGGATTGTTAGCACAGAGTCCTTCAAATTTTGAAGAGCTGGTCTGAGCAGTTTTTAGCTGTTCCCAGCTTTTGGCTCACCATCCCAAAGGAGAGTAGACACAATTTACTTTTAGCATATCTGGGTTTGCATTGAATAGCAATCCTGCAGTATGTGCAGGGTAACTTCAAAGTTTATCTTTTTTTCATAGGTCATGAATGACACAAAATGGGAAATGTTGGAAATACTGATGTCAGCACATTTCATTGCCTCTTTGCAATTTCTTGATACTTTCAGATTCAAAATGATTTGAGGCACTTTCACAGAGAAAACAGGCGAGATGTGGTCTGACCACTGATGCGTTAGAGTTACTTGGAAGGGCTTTGAGTTGCTGTGTAGTATAACAATCTTGAGGTTTAAGGTAGTGTGAGATACATAATTATGGCAATCTGTCTTCCTGGAAAGGCTATGAACTCGACAAGAACTAATGTATTCCAGGTACTCTTCAGAAATTGCTGCCTTGCCCCAATGTCTTCCTACCTCTTACTATCCAACTGGATATTCCGATGTGCACTGCTAAGCCAGTTCAAACATCATTAAGCAGGAATTTAACTGACCCCGATTATTAGAAATTATGCATTGGCAGGCTGTGAGCCAAATTGTCCCTGGTTTTAAAAATACAGCTTAAATAACACAAAGCTTTATTAATTTAACTACATTTTTTCCAGGAAAATGTTGGCAGTGTTGTCATGTGAATCTCACTTCACAGTGGGTGGTGGGGGACAACATGATAGGTAACCCTAGGAAGTCTCGTCAAGCTCAGCAACACAATTATCGCTCATCCATCTTTAATATCTTGATCGTCTTCTCCACTTCCACCAACAGAGACATGCTCACCTTGTAATTATTATCACAGCTGGCATCCAAATGGAAGGAATCATGTTTTTGGTCTTTCAAAAAAGTCTGATATGGACAAAAAAAAAATGGACAGAGAAACCAAACATGCCTTTAGAGTTACCGTGTTTCACAGGATATGGCTAGATACAGGCTAAAATGAGGTGGGCCTCAGCTGAGAAAATTAACATGTTTTGTGACATTTTCTCAACCACCATTTTATTCTCTGATCTTATTTTATCCTACCAGTTGGTCACCTGTCTGTGGCTTCTGATTTTACCTTGTGCTTCACCCTTACCTTGTGATTTTCTAAACATTTCCCAATTTCCCATACACAGCTTAACAACCCCCCCCCCCCCCCCCCCACCAACAACCACAAAAATACTTTTATTTATTCATTATTTTCTTTTTTAATTG
>VUQK01004758.1:9999-20705 GCA_015106715.1 Bujurquina vittata | reverse complement strand
TTCATTCACATTTAGAACTTGCAAAAAAAAAAAAAGAGACATCTAGATGACAGAGGACAACATCCAGTTTTGTCAAATGTCAAGTCAAAGCCAACGTTTGTGGGACTCAGGCATTGAAAAGGGATAAAAGATGGATGTGGCCACCTTAATGTAATGCACTCCCATTTGCAAAGTGCTTTTTCAAGTCTCACTGACCACTCAAAGTCACCTGTGATATCAAATGTGAGGATTCAGTTCAAAAGCAACCCGAAATGCAGACAGGAATTTGGAGAAATTGGTAATCTTTATTTAAAGCCAATAACCAAAGCCCAAGTTTTAACATGGGAGTTGATGGGGACTGACCCGCTTTTGGAATCAGCCTCAAGTGGCCATTAGCGGAACTGCAGTGATTGAATTTTTCAGCCCCACAGGTTGCCTCTTATTTAATTACAAAGTTCTGTTAAACCACTAACAGACTGTTGAGAACACTCTCTCTTATTCCCTGGAGGTGAAATCCTTTCAGGTGTTTACAGGTGATTTTCTGTGTGCTAGTGGAGACTTTTAGATTTTTTCTGGCAGTCTGTCAACAGTCAAATGTGAAATTGATCCTTCCCGTCAGTGAACGGCACTGCAATTGACATTTATTTTGTCTCCTGTTTTGTTTCCAGGGTGCAGCTGCACTCGAAGGGGTGAGGTTTTAAATGCAAGTCAGCATCTCTTAAGTATGGCTAAGGTTGCACTGACTTTTTATAATAATATTTTTGTCTCTGTTAGTGTCCACAGGCCAAAGTATGTCTGTGTGAAAGAGGAGAAAGAGGTCCTTCAGGAAGTCCTGTGAGTTTTCAGAAACTAAACACTGAGGAGTTTAATGCATGGGAAAAACTTTCAGCTCTATAGCGTAATCATTCCTTCATCTTAACAACTGTAATATTTCCAGGGTAGGAAAGGCGACCAGGGGTTCAGAGGGTCACCTGGTCCAAAAGGAGCGAGGGTGAGTCCTAACGCAAAGAAAGCCTTTCTTAAATGTTTCGGTGTCTAATTATATCCTGCTCATTGTAAGTGGGCCTCTGTTTAAAGGGGGAGCCTGGGCTGAATGGCACACCAGGAAGTGACGGTCCCCCGGTAAAACTTTGTCCCTCGTTTTTGCACAGTTTCCAGCTAACATGCTTTTTATGAGATGAAATGCTGATTTTGAAACTTTTCAAACTCCGCAGGGCCGCCCAGGTTATAAAGGCAGCAAGGTGAGTGGCTGCCTTTGGGCCTTTCAGCTTTTCTATTCTCACTGCTGAGACGTGTGCTCAGAAAATATCTGCGGGGTCTAATGTTGTGTTCGGTTTTGTAGGGGGACCAAGGAGACTGTGGCACTCCTGGGGAAAAGGGTGAAACTGTACGGGAATTTGTTACTGAGATTTATCATTGAACACTCCAGACTTTGTCCTTGTAATGACACAAGTTTTATGTTGCAGGGACCAGAGGGCCCTCCAGGCCCACAAGGGCCAAAGGGAACACAGGTAAGGGTGTCCACCAGTCCCCGTTTTTTTTACACTAGACCTTCGTTTTAACATTTGAAATCACACATTTTTCTTGGCCGATCCTGCATTATACGTGCACGTGAATTCATGAAATAAAAGGATAAAAAATATTAGAGGAAAGCGTGAACTAAAAATGTCCATGTGTTTCGTGGAAGGTGACCAAACCAACTGTTTGGGTCACTGGGTTGTCACACACTGATTTCAGGATGGTGTGCCTCATCTTTACAGACAGCAGATTGTTAGTAAATCTAGACTTTTTTAAAAATTCACAACGTCAGCCTAATAGCATCAATGCCTAAGTCATATTTTGGCATATTTTAAGATACCAACCTAATTCTACTCTGCTAACAGTGTAGATTCATTTAGACAGATATCTCAATTTTAGCCAAAATACGACAGGCAATTATGCTAATAGGCTAACGAGAAGCAATTTCCTGTTTTTTGTTATTTTGTTTTAACGTATAAAATTGAAGTTCCCTTACTTTCACCACTCATCCCTCAGACCCCTGAAATATCGACATCAGACAGTCGGTTTTCTCTTCAATATGGAAAAATGGAAGTGGAATTTGTCTTTTATTCATCTTTGCACTAATGGAATGTGAATATTGGATTATGGGTAATCCTGATACAAATGGGGCTATCTAAATCTGTGAATCCAGGCTTGCAGGATATTATTCTTCTGCAGGAACAGACTTTGTGTGATGGGATTAGTGCAGCGACCTGGCCGCACAGCAGCACTCTTCCTCCTCTGTGCCACTGGCACAGTGTCAGTATGACCTTGTTGTTTCACGAGCTAGGCCTGAGAATCGAATGCCACGAAAGCCGTGAATGTCGATGGTAATCCTGTTGTATTTTTTGCTCAGTGGCGGTGGGTTGATTCTGACCTGCAGATCGGTCACACAGTGTGGGGGCTTCCTTTTTGATTTATAGGCGACTGTTTTTTTTGTTTGAGAAGTTTGAGAAGATAAACGTAAAGTTGTGGAAAACCCGCAGATGATGTAGGTTGTAGATGAGATTAAAGAAAATGTGTATTTGTTTTGCAGGGTGCACCAGGACCACCAGGAGACGTGGGACCTGAAGGCCCACCAGGTGCTAAAGTAAGTTTCTCAGGATCCATCCATCCATCCATCCATCCATCCATCCATCCATCCATCCATCCCAACCCTATTTTTTGAGATATTGTGACTTTCATTTGTTTCATTTGAGGCAGCATCACATGACACCCTAACCTCTGAACTCGTTTACTCTCAGGGAGACAGAGGAGCCAGCGGTGCATCTGGACCACCAGGAGACGCTGGGATTGGATTCCCAGGAGCCAAGGTGACACATTCATGTTAGCATTATTGTAAAAACACAATTTAGAGTAAAAATGTCAGCCGGGGTGGTGAGAGAGAAAAAGTAAAACAAAAACAAAACAGTGAAGTTTTATTTCTGTGGGGAAAGAATTCAAATAGCTAACTAGTTTATGTTTAGTGCCTCTCTTAAAAACTAAATTTCAAAGTTTTTAGACATTTGCAGGTTCGATCATTTCACTCGAGTTGAATTAACTGCTACTAACTGCAAGAAACAGAATAAAAATAATTGCTTGTTATTGAATTGCGGTAATTTTATCTACTTTTTACTGATTACAGGGTGAAAAGGGTAATTACGGAAGACCCGGTCCAGGAGGTCCTGCTGGGATAGGTGAACCGGGACTCCCGGTGAGTATGAAGATGAGGATCTTCTGCAATAAGCGCTCGTATCGGATGAGTCGCAGTGTATTGGCAAGCTTTTATTTATGAACACACAGATGGGCAAGATGAGAGAGTTAGAGACGGGTGACGAATTAAAGGAAACACAAACATGTAGTAAGGTGCTTTGCCTATAATAAGAAAAAATACCCATAATCCTCTAGACCTCTACTGGAGGGATGATATGAGTGGCGGCACAGCTCTGTTCTGGGATTTACCCTTCCTCCGTTTATGCACATGGAAGAGTTCAGCTAATGTTTTGTTAGCTGACAAGGCTGCAGCAAGACTCCAGCATGGAGTCAGTGACCGCCGGCGGAACTCAAACACAGCATCAATGGGGGAGACGCTGAGATCAGCTGATCTGCAGGAGTTCAGATAAGCCTGACAGACCTGATGTTCCCTGGAACACCAATAAATCAGAGTGGATACGCGTTTAATCTGATAAAGTAGAGACACACAGGCGAGCACGCTTTTATAAGTTCTGTAGCTGCTTCTTCTTTTTTTTTCTTTTCTGTTCTCGGTGAGCATCTACTAAAACCTTCACCTAAACCTAAAAAAATCTAAAATCTACTAAAACCTTTGTTTCAGGGACCCCAAGGATCACCTGGAGCACAAGGAAATCCTGGACCTCCTGGAGAGGGGTTTCCAGGACCAAAGGTGGGAACTGTCTTTGATAATGTGTAGTACCGTGCAAAAGTCTTGAGCCACCCCTCTTTTTTTTTTTTTTGCTTCCAAGGAGTCAAACTTTCTTTTCCGCTCAGTTCCAGTCCAGTCCTTGTAGGGAATCAGGGGAATCTTCTTTTTTGTTTGTTAACTCATTTAACACTGTCTGATGAATCATTCAAGCATGACAAGGCACCCAACTCAAGGGATGAACCAGTGCCGTGTCTACACATAACAGACAACTTAGAGAAGAACCAATTTTAAATTGTACCCACCATCCAATAACCACCTGATCAATTTTTCAGCGTGACGACGATCCCAAACACACTGCAGGTGCAGTAAAAGCACACCTGGATACATTTGCCTCCCCAAAGCCCGGACCTCAACATTATTGAAGCAATGTGGGATTAACTTGACAGAGAATGGAACAAAAGGCAGCCAAAGAAGAACTTTGGAAAAGAAACAGACTAATTTACAAAAAATGTACAGATCAGTGCATGTTGTAGTTTTGAAAGATGGGCGTATGTAAAGCACACACTTCCATTAAGTACAGTGATGTTTAATTCATTTATGTTTTAGGGTGATCGAGGATATGAAGGCCCAAAGGGAAATCGTGGGCCTCCTGGTATTGGGATTAAGGGTGACAAGGTGATTTTAACTTCTTAATTTCTCATCAATGTCTCGATGTACAGATCTAAGTCTTTAATCATTGCATTTCTTATATCCCTTTTTCTCAGGGCAATTTTGGACCACCAGGAATTCAAGGTCCAGTTGGTATTCCTGGTGTAGGACTTCAAGGAGAAAAGGTAAACATGTTAAACATGTGGCACAGGGGCCAGGATCAACCTGTGGGTCTCATTTGGCCCACTTGATGGCTTTGCAAAGTGAACAATTTCAAAGAAATCATTAATTACTCCTGTTTTTCAGTGAAATGTGGTACTGCTTTTATGATTATATAACCAGTGGAAATGTTTGAAACGTTACAAGTATTTGAAGATTTACGCAAGTTGTTTGAAGGGGATTTCACTGTAATCAGTAAACTATGATATACATGTAATACCAGAGTCAAAGGATAACTATATAGGTACCCGATGAACCAAAACGTAATTTAATAAAAACAGTAATTGTTTTTGTCCAACACACCTGTTTATTATCCAGAGAGTTTGAATCAGAAACTGAGATATAAAATCGTGCTTATTTATCTCAAAATAAGTGTATTATGCTGACATAATACACTTATTTATCTGTATTAAATAAATACAGCTCGCCAGTCTTTCGCAGGGCCAACACAGACGGAATGGCCAACACTATTCATGCTCATATTCATACCTATGAGCAATTTAGGATTTCCACTTAACCTAACCCCATGCATGTATTTTGGGGTAAACTTCACACAGGCCCTGGCCTGATGGTAGATTTGAACCCAGAACCTTCTCGCTATGAAGCAGTGGTGCTAAACACCACTCCGCTGTGCCACTGAATTTAGAAACAAAATAGTAATAATAAAGTTAACAGTGTCGCACGCCTTCAACTTAACCTGTTTTTTTTCTTCAGGGAGATCAAGGCCCAGCTGGGCCTCAAGGACCCAAAGGAGCTTCAGGTGTTGGAATACCAGGACCAAAGGTAAGATTCCCAATAACAGACATGTTTCTATTTCTTAGAAGCAGAAACAAGATACTGATTGTGACTGGCATGTAAAATGATTACCTAATTGCCCTTAAATGTTTGCATAATTTATCAGATTAATATGTGGGGAAGATGCAGCTGGCTCCATTTGAATTGGTCTTTCTCTGAATCAGAGGGTTAACAGAGGCTGCTGATGGTGAAGACTCTAATTAAACTACCATTTAAACCCATAAACTCATCAGGAAAATGTTTACTAAGGTCACAGCAGAAAGGAGAATGGGGACATTTTTCCATAGACGTGTGAATAAAGAAATAATGCAGTTTACAGCAGCTTCACTTTTTAGGTATATGGTCATCTTTTATATACAGTCTATGATTTGTGGTGCCAGGTGGCAATTATACTCAACTATCATATACTAAACTATCATAAAAAATCCTTTACAGATCTGTTTGAGTAATGTTTGGAAAGATGCAGTACTCTGGTGTTTCAGGAAATTACTAAAGCTTAAAATGATCCTAAATACATGTGGTTGGGTTTAAAAGCCTTATAGCTTTAGCAGGAATAAATAAGTTTGGGTCACATGCATCATTTAATTTTCTTTTCAAATACAGACTGTGTCTGCAGAATGTGTCTTCCACCTGTGTTTCACTTGCTGCTTGTTATTTGTCATATTCTGAATTATCTGAATACCCAACTCACTGTGTGACTGTTGCCTTCAGGGGAATCAGGGCCCCCCAGGTGAGCCTGGACTACCAGGTGAGAGAGGTGTGGGAGAACCAGGGCCCAAAGTAAGTTGTCTATGCACTGCTGCACTGCTCACATGGTTAGCTTTAAAGGAGTATTATAGTTAGCTTGACATTTTGGGAAATACTTGAATTCGAGTGAGATTAAGAAAAACAGACAGAAACTCCATATATAATATCCAATCCAACTTTATTTATAGAGCGCTTTAAAAGACAACAAAGTTGAACTTAGTGCTTTCCAGATAAAAGATAGTAATACAATACAACACAAAAAATAAACACATAAATAATAATAATAATTTAAGGGCTTATTCATAAAAGGGGAATTAAAAATATAAAAGCAGTGCCCAAAATGACTCAAACTAACTAGAGACTTGCATTTTGAAATGCCTTGGAAAAAAGGCTTGTTTTTAAGCGATATTTAAAGACCTCTAGTGTTGGGGCCAGCTTAACATAGAGTGGCAACTCATTCCACAGTTTGGGCGCCACCATAGCAAAAGCTCGGTTGTCTCGACTTGGGGACAGCAAAAAGTAGGTGGTCATCCGACCTGAGGGACCTTTGCGGGGTGTGCGCAAGAGGTCTGCTAGGTATGTGGGAGCCAGGCCACTCAAATCTTAAAGAGCAAACAATAAAATTTTAAAATTAAAAGAAGTGTAGAGAAGCAAAAACAGGGGTGATGTGCTCTCATTTACACGTCCATGTCAGCAGGCGAG
This sequence comes from Bujurquina vittata, assembly GCA_015106715.1. Classification (NCBI taxonomy): domain Eukaryota; kingdom Metazoa; phylum Chordata; class Actinopteri; order Cichliformes; family Cichlidae; genus Bujurquina; species Bujurquina vittata. Next base: position 13,717 of record VUQK01004758.1, on the reverse strand, counting down.
TAGCAGCACTCTGGACCATTTGTAAGCGTGACAGTAAAGCCTGGTCAATCCCTACATAAAACCCTCTCTAAATCTCAAAGAGATAAGAGACTTAATTTTGGAAAGCTGTCTTAGCTGAAAAAAGCCATTTCTCACCAGTGTGTTTATCTGTTTGTCCATTTATAAAAGCTGTATCAATTTTGACCTCAAGGTTGGTCACAACTCTTTTGATACAGGAGTTAAGCAGACCCAGGTCAGATGGTGGAACACCTGGGCCACATGGACAATTACAATAACCTCTGTTTTCTTTTCATTACAATCCAAGAGGTTCAGAGCCAGCCACACTCTGATATCTTTAAGACAAAGGTCTAAAGGAGTTAGGGTCCTTGTGCTTCAGTGGTATGTAAATCTGACAATCATCTGCATAAAAATGAAATGACACATTATGTTTTCTGATAATGGGGCCAAGGGGAAGTAAATAAATACTAAAAAGAAGGGGCCCAAGGATGGAACCTTGGGGAACACCACATGACAGAGTGACAGATGATGAACAAAATTTACCAACAGAGACCAAAAAACTTCTGTCAATCAGATATGACTTGAACCACCATTAACCACTATATGAACAAAAATATTGGGCCACATATCTTAATCTTTGAATTCAGGTGTTTTCAGTCCATTGCCACAGTTGTATAAAATCAAGCACCTAGCCATGCAGTCTGGATATGCGAAAGAATGAGTCATTCTGAAGAGCTTGCATGTGGTACTGTAATGGGATGCCACTTTTGCAGCAAGTCAGTTTGTGAAATTTCTCCGAGATATTCTTGATCAACTGTTAGTGGTATTATTGCAAAGTGAAGCATTTAGGAACCACAGCAATTTTGCCAAAAAGTGGAAGACATAGCGTGACAGAGCGGGGTCACCGAAGATGGAGAGACATAGGGTGTAAAAGTCTCTGACACTCTGCTGACTCCAGAAGTGAAGTTCCAGGTCTCCTCTGACTTTAACGGCAGCGGAAAAACTGAGTGCTGGGAGCTTCGTGGCACGGGCATCCATGTCCCAGCAGCTCCAGTAGATGTGCAGATGGCCTAGTACTTATGCACATACTATGTATGTTATCCAGTGATATTTTTACCTGCTCATAGATGTATTTTATCTAATTTGGACAAGGCAGGCTAACCTCTAATCCTGCTTCTAGCCTTTATGCGAAGCCAAAGCTCCATAAATAAAGAAAGCAGACATTCATATTCTCAATATGCTCTTCATTTATACTGGATGATAAAACTGTGACTTTGCTGCAGTTTTCTAAAATGGAAATCTTGACTTTTCATAAATGATCATTATTTTGAGCGCATGGTCCTGTTCAGACTGAGATCAATTACAATAAAGCAAGCCTTAATTTCTCAATTACTAGAAGCTGTGAAAAAGCTTAAAAGTCAAAGAAACTGTCAGGAGAAGTTTTTTTCAAAACTGCGTCACTTTGGAAAACCTTTAAAACGTATTTCTTTGCCCAAAAGTCCTGAAATGGAAAATAGTTTAGACTTTATTTGACGGGAAACAAGAGAAAGGAACTGTGAAAACAAAAGTCTAGACTGAGTTTGACAAATGTGTGACTTAAGTAATTTTTTTTTTCTTTGTTCAGTGGTTTATTTCATTCTCTCAGTTTCCACCTTTCTGTGGCTCTCGTGTGTCCTTTTCCTCTCTCAGGGTGACCCCGGGGCTGAGGGGTTACCAGGTATACCCGGTCAGCCAGGAGAGGATGGAGCCCCAGGACCAAAGGTAATGATGCCTAATGTCAGACAGAGTCTCTTTCCTAAATCTATTTTAAATGTGTCTTACTAGTCTGTCTGCCCACTGTCTCCTTCACTGATCAGGGGGACCTTGGGTTACCGGGGCCCAGAGGACTCGATGGGGCTCCTGGTAAAGGTATCCCTGGAGAGAAGGTAACAGTTGATATATTTTATGTTAATTTTTAGATCAGATAATCTCCATATTAATTTCTTGAGGTCATTATCAAAGTGCCTACCTACATTTTAATCCAGAAGATTGTTTAGAGACTGTCTCGTGTCATTTGACAGGGAGACAAAGGGGACCGGGGGCCCAGAGGCCTGCCAGGTTCAGTCGGTCCTGTGGGGCCAGTGGGACCAAAGGTTTGTGTGAGCTTAGCAGAAGCATTTTACATGAAAATATCATAATAGTTTGTTATGGCATGTTACAGCACATCCAGGGTGCAAGCAGCAGTGAGGAGAGAAAGATGTAAAAATATATATTAAGAATGGAATTCAGGGTATTCATTTTAAATGGCTTTGTCTACTCTAACTTTTCTAATAAGTATTTTCTCTCCCAGGGGGAAACAGGAATTATGGGGCTACCGGGTTCAACTGGGTCTCCTGGAAGGGGGCTAGCAGGAGCCAAGGTAAATCAAGGCTGGGTAATTAAAGTCGCTGTAACTTTCAGCAATAGTAACAATGTCACTTCTGGGTTTTTTCAGGGAGAACCAGGTCCACCAGGTACGCCTGGACCTGTAGGAGAGTCAGGAATTGGTTCACCCGGACCCAAGGTCAGTTCGTTTCAAATTTACTCTTCACCGTGAATCCTCAGTGAAGTATAAGTAAAGACAATAAAATCTTTGTTTGTAGGGTGACAGAGGGCCACAGGGGCCACCTGGACCACCTGGACTAAAAGGAGAAGGTTTCCCTGGTCCTCCAGTGAGTATCAAACCAGATCACAGCCTCCTTTATCACCACACGGCTCCAAGTAATCACTCTCAGCTCTCAGTTTGATTTAAAAATATATATATTCTCTGTAGGGACTTCCAGGGCCTCCCGGCGAGATGGGAGAGACTGGACCAGACGGTGTTGGTTTACCTGGACAAAAGGTATGAAAAAAAAGAATGAAACAAATACTATTATTACTGCAAATATCTTCTTATATTTAATAACTTACTTTTAGGGAGAAAGAGGCGTGCCTGGGCCTCCTGGACCTGCTGGGCCACCAGGAATCGGGTTACCTGGTTCAAAGGTTATCAACTATAAATAAAACACTGGATTTCGTCATATTTTTATTGTCTCAGGAAGATCTAACCCTAACCCTAACCCTTTTCCTGCAGGGTTCAGTGGGCCAAATGGGACCACCTGGTCCACAGGGGTTACCTGGCGAAGGGTTACAAGGACAAAAGGTATCACTGTCACCGGTCACTTGTATCAGATAGCTGGATTATCCTCTTTATGAATATTTCTATGAATACATTTTCAGTAATGATGAGCAGTGTTCTAATGATTCTGCATTAGCGAGGTTGAGTTTAAATCAGCTACATGAATTCCCTCCTTCTGTGCAGTGGATGCCAGCAGCAAAAGAAGCAATTCGATTCGATTCGATTCAGTTCAATTCAATTTAATTCAATTTGTATAGCACTAAATTACAGCAGTCACCTCAAGGCACTTTATATTGTAGGTAAAGACCCAACAATAATTACAGCGAAAACCCAACAGTCAAAACGACCCCCTAAGAGCAAGCACTTGGCAACAGTGGGAAGGAGGAACTCCCTTTTAACAGGAAGAAACCTCCAGCAGAACCAGGCTCAGGGAGGGGCAGTCATCTGCTGAGACCGGCTGGGGCTGAGGGGGGAGAGAGACATGCTGTGGAGGAGAGCCAGAGATTAATAATAACTCATTATTAAATGCAGCACACCATCATTGTTTAGAATGAAGGTGAAGGGGGGGTGGGGGGCGGAGCGGCC
>VUQK01004757.1:2245-26046 GCA_015106715.1 Bujurquina vittata | reverse complement strand
TTTGGCAGTGGGGAAAATTTAAAATTTTAAGTTGGGGAAAATTTATTAAATTAAAAAAGCCCCCCCCCCCAAAAAAAAAAACAAAAAACAAAACAAAACAAAAACATGACTATAGAACCAGGAAGCGGTGTTGCAGTTTTTTACACTTCTGATTTCTCAGACTTTACATCTGATTTAGTGCTCAGTTCAGATAAAATAATTATGGTGAGTGATTTTTTTTTTTTTTTAACATCCATGTAGATGTTGAAAACGACAGCCTTAACACTGCATTTAATCTATTATTAAACTCAACTGGCTTCTTTCAGAATGTAAATGAGCCCACCCACCACTTTAATGGCACTCTGGATATTGTCCTGACATATGGCATAGAAACTGAACATTTAACAGCATTCCCTGAAAAACCTCTTTTGTTTAATAATTTCTTAATAACATTTAAATTTACAATAATGGATTACACAGCAGTTGGGAATAAATTTCATTATACTGCACGTCTTTCTGAAAGTGCTGTAACTAAATTTTAAGATATAATTTTCCACTATTATCTTCATGTGCCAACACAATGCAGAGCAGCTGCCTAAACTCGACTCCCACAGAGGTAGATTATCTTGTTACTAGTGATACATCCTCGCTGCGTACGACTCTGGATACTGTGAAAAAGAGAGCCTTAAATCAGAAGCGCTTGACTTCCTGGATAACCCTGAAATGCGCAGCTTTAAAACAGATAACCTGTAAGCTGGAAAGGGAATGGTGCCTCACAAATTTAGAAGATCTTCATTTAGCCTGTAAAAAGATTTTGTTGCTCTATAAAAAAGCCCCCCGTAAAGCTAGGACATGTTACTATTCATCACTGATTGAAGAAAATAAGAACAACCCCAGGTTTCTTTTCTTTATCCTGTAGCCAGGCTGATAAAGAGTCAGAGCTCCATTGGGCCGAGTACATTACTTCATGACTTTCTTCACCAATATAATTTTAACCAGTAGAGTGCTGGGGTGGCTCAGTGGGTGAGCAGGCAATGGTGTATGCTGCATGACTGTGGTGGTCTACTGCGTTCTTCACCTATCTCTCTCTCCCCACTTTCCTGTCTTTCTTCATTGTACACTATCTAATAAAGGCAAAAAGGCCAAAACCCTTCCCCATATATTTAATTTAACCATCTCACTAATGTATCATTGTGTACAGGTAAGTTCAATACTACTGATATTTATTTAGGCACTTTCTCTCCAATTTCTAAGTTAACTTAAATAATTACTTCCTCCAAATCATCAACCTGTATTTTAAATCCCATTCCTACTAGACTGCTCAAAGACGTCCTACCATTAATTAATGCTTCGATCTTAAATATGATCAATCTATCTTTATTAAGTGGCTATGTGCCACAAGCCTTAAAGGTGACAGTAATTAAACCATTACTTAAAAAGTCATCACTTAACCCAGCTGTCTTAGCTAATTATAGGCCAGTCTCCAACCTTACTTTTTTCTCAAAAATTCTTGAAAGAGTAGTTGTAATACAGCAAACTGATCATCTGCAGAGGAACGGTTTATTTGAAGAGTTTCAGTCAGGGTCCAGAATTCATCACAGCACAGAAACTGCATTAGTGAAAGTTACAAATGATCTTCTTACAGCTTCTGACAGTGGACTCATCTCTGTGCTTGTCCAGCTTTTGATACTGTAGACCACAATATTTTACTACACAGATTAGAGCACGCCTTTAGGTGTTAAAGGTATTGTGCTGCAGTGGTTTGAATCATAGCTATTTAGACTTCAGTTTAATCATGTAAATAGGAAGTCTTCTTTACACACTATGGTTAATAATAGAGTTTGACAGGGTTCTGTGGAAGAACGAGTTCTATTTACATTAAACATGCTTCTCTTAGGCATTATTATTAGAAGGCATAGCATATATTTTCATTACTATGCAGATGATACCCAGCTTTATCTATCCACGAAGCCAGATGACACACATCAAATAGTTAAACTACAGGAAGCATGGTGCCTAAACCAGATACTTTGGATGCCATTATCTTGGCCTCCAATAACACTAATTCATTTTTTTAACCAGGATATGCAGGATATCTCTAAAATTAGTTATTATTAATCTCTGGCTCTCTTCCACAGCATGTCTTTTGCCCTGTTTCCCTCCCCTCACCCCCAATCAGTTGTGGCAGTTGTCTGCCCCTCCCTGATCCTGGTTCAGCTGGAGGATTCTTCCTGTTAAAAGGGACTTTTTCCTTCCTACTGTCACCAAGTGCTTGCTCATAGGGGGTTATCTGATTGTTTGGGTTTTCTCTGTATTATTGTAGGGTCTTTACCCTACAATATAAAGTACCTTGAGGTGACTGTTTTTGTGATTTGATGCTATATAAGTAGAATATAATTGAATAGAACTGATGAAAGAGATAAATAAAAAATGAGTTTGATCAGCTAAAAGAATGAGTAACTGTAATCATAAGAGGCTGCAGCGTGAAGTGGGAAGTACATTCACCTTAACATGTGAGAGGTCAGCAGTTTGAGACTGGGAGGGGGCACAGATCCCTGGGAGGGCTGCATCCAGCCAAATCAATATGCCAATCCAGCCGCCGTGGTGACCCCTTTTGAAGAAGAAGCTGAAAGAAGCTAATTTAATTGTACTTACAAAATCTAAGCTGTACAGGACTTTCACTATTAAGTATATTATTTTTTGAGCTCTGTTGGCTTATGAGTTTTTGACCTTTTGCACATACTACTTGTCCTGTGTGTGTCATGGCATTTGCTCTGGGTGGCACTTGTTTTAGGTGACGCAATAGTTGTGTGTATTTGGATACAACTTGTTGCATGTCCATTTTCTGTGAAAGTAAAGAGGGATAGACAGTAGGATTTAGAATTTTACTTTTATTTGATGGAACATTTCTTCCTGCATTCTTATTATTTAGTCGTGGTGTCCTTGGAGCTTCACCAGTTGGATTAAATTCACTGGGAAAGGGAAAAAGAGGTTCATTTAAAAACAACTTCTGTATTTCAAAGAAACTTTGAGGTTAGGCTGTTATCTGTGAAGACTGGCTGTAAGCTCTTTTTGTCAGCTATAATATTACAACTCAAAACACGAAGCAATAACTAGAATCCTCACCTCAGCTGTATGTTTTTTTTCTTCCTTTTCATTTTAACTAATTATTAGCAAAAATTAGATTAGGTGTCTAGTTGACTATGGTGCAAAAATTTTTTTAGTATTTGGCAGTGTACAAACAGGAGACTGTGTGCAGAGGCAGGAAATTAGATGGTGGTACTGTAATTGGGTTTAAATTTTGTGCATGTTCAAAAAAAATAACAGCTTTATGTTTGGGTTTGTTAATTCTCATAGATAATGACATTGACACTGCTACAACATAATGTTTAGTTTGCATTATCCCGACTTGCTGTCTATTTATCTTACACGCTGCTTCTGCCTGGAGTCCTGACAACTTTATTGGAGGTGTTGGCATACACCTGCAGCTCTCAGACAGAGGAGAGGTGGAGAGTGGGAGGCTGAGAAGTCTTTCGCGTCAGACATATTCTAATTAAGGTTGGCAGCTTTAATCACAGACTGATAAGCATCGGGGAAAAAAAGGAGAGAGATAGAAGCTGAGAGAAGGTAAAAGGGATTGCAGGCCGAGACAACCAGAGGCCTCAAAAAGACTCTCACTGGAAGTTTTTCTTTTCTTTCTTAAATTGTGCGTGGATTGCGTGCGTTGCTTCTTTTTCTCAGAATGTTTTTTCTTATTTCTCTTCCCATGGCACCCTCCATCACTCGTTTTTCTTGTCCTTGGAGGGCAGCGCAGTGGTCTTCTGAGCTGTGGTTAAGGACACAGGAAGGGCACCACCTTGTCACTAGATGTTTGCTTCAGATGCCACTTCAGGGGGATCTGGCCAGCACTGCACGGCCTTTGGCAACTCCTCAGTGAATATGTGCTGACGCTGTCTGTCTCCTACACATAGCTGGGTGCACAAAAACCCCTGTATTTGGAGAAGGGACAACTTTTACAATGTTGTGATTAGGCATTCCGAGGTTGTAGCTTGCCGCAGGCATTTTTAAAATGTGCAAATCATTACCTGGCTGTTGGTGTTTAGTATTCATGTTTGAGCCAGTGATTTAAAATGTTTTTAAAATTGGTTGTTTTGAGTCATAAGGGCACTGAAACAGTGTGAAAATAAAACATGTACACTACTCTATATACACACAATGGGAGCAACAGCAGCTGACCTTTTCTCATGCTCATAACATAACTGTCAGCGTGGTTCTGGCCATTCGGCAGCTATGTGACAGCAGACATCATATCCTCTTTAAGGTGAGAAGATAAGGTGGCTGTTCATAGCCATTTGTTATCACAGGCAGTGAGCCCCTGACACCTCCACATCCCTTATCTGGCTTTGTCCCAGTTTTTGTCCCAGGCCTGAGCTCATGCGTGCCCAGGGCTGATGAGTAAGCACTGCTCAGCCTGCGGATGGCTGTGCCTGCCGCTATCGATCGCAGTGGCACTGCCTGTCATCCAACCACCACTTAGCTAATGCCCATACTATTGTCTCACAGCTTGGAAAACTGCCATAAACTACAGTGGTGGCTGATGGTGGCATGAGTGAAAATGTATTTTGATAATAGAGGAGACACACCTAAAGCGGAATCCAGGATAGTGTGTTTTGTCTGTTTGTGTAGGTATTTTACCACAAAGAGTAGAAGGGTTTGGGGGGATCCAAGACACAGACATGCTTGTGTTTAGGTCTCCAAAAAAAACCCCCAAAACAACAACAACGCGGAGCCCGACATAGATGCCGCTGCGTAGGTTGAATTCTGACTGGTTGAAAAGTGGGTTTGAACATGAAAGAGGGCAATCACGAAGGAGAGAAACTCAAAAAAACAAAAACAAAAAAACAGACAAAGCTCTGAGTAGGCTCTTCCTATAGGTCCAATGCCCAGCCATACTGGTTGCTTAAAGGAACCTAGGCTGAGCGATACTGTGTTAGGCTGTCCTTATCACTGCCTGCGCTTTCTCTCTGCCCACTCCCTTTCTTTCTGTTGCTGGCTATCTTTGTTTGGATGCTGGTTGGTCCATCTGCATGAAAGACGGATCATGATTTCCACCAGCCTGCCAGACTTTGTGCTGGCCTGGTTTTGACTGTGTTACTCGGATTATTACTGTTGTTAAGCAAACACACTTGTATTTGCTTAAAAAAAGCCCTAGTGATGAATCACATGGAATGCCATAATCTAGAGGCCATCGAAAAGGGCTGCTGTGAACCACTACAGTGTCATTCCAAAGTTCTAGACTTTTTAGAGGGATCCGTCAGTCAGTACCAGTGGGGAAAGTTGTCTGATCTGTCCCAAATTTCAACTGCAAGGAAACAGTAATAATAATTCCAACCAAACAGCTGCAGACAGTTACAGGTTTTCAGCAATAAGAGCAAGGTGTCTTGACACTGATTTTGTAGCCCTCCCAGTTTTGATCTCAGCATCATGGAGTCAATCCAGGATTACATGATGAGACTGAAGCTGCTGAGAGAGAACCTTATCCACAGAAGAGTTTGAAGTTCTCGGAACAATCTACTCTCCAACCTTCAAAAGCCACGTACAAGTGCACCAAGGAGAAATTCTGCTGTTTAAAGGCATAGGTGGTTACACTAAATATCGATTTGATGCAGGTTATTTTTGTGTTTACTGCTCTTTTTTATGACATTATTTCTGAAAGCACCCTCATTCAATAGTCATTTATAGAGCTACTGTGTCATTTTAGGGGTCTGCACATAGGCTTGCTGGAGTTGGGGGTTTCATGGTGGTGACATGGGTCATTTCTCTTCTCAGTGCCATAGTTTCCCAGGATGCAGTAGGGGCCCCAAGGTCCATAGCTCTTATGTCAGAGTTCATTTCCTGTTGGAGTGCTCCAGTAGCTCCTGATCCACCATTTTGTAATATTCCTGACTAGGGCTGGAGAAATTCATGCCAGTTCTCCGTGCATTATTTTAAAGTGTGCGTTTTTAACTCTTTAAAAAAATATATTTCATAGCTTTTTAAAAAAAATAATTTTTTTATAAAATATTTTAGAATGAGCTGACTGCACAGAATGAAAAAAGTTGTGGATAATTTCCTGCAAATGACCTAAAAACACGTCACAGTCAGTTTACAGTCAATAAACTGTTACATGTGGTTGAGGTGAAACTATGCTTGAAACAGCAGTGCAAAATCATGCATTCAGATGAACCTACTGAATCCAAGATTAACCTAATGTAGTTCCTTTTTATGGTGCACAAAAGGGAGTCAGTGAAGTAAACCTGCCCTTCCTCTTTCTTTGTTGCTTTGTTGGCTTCTATAGATGTCCTACGTTATGACGATAAAGGTAAAGAAAACACGGGTGAAGAAAGTAAACATTTTAGGAGCTGTTTGATGGTTATTCAGAGAGAGGATGGCCTCTCCGTGCCGCAGATTATATTCATCAAGGTAAAAACACTGCAGACCTCTTTGCCCAATGAGGGAAAATGCTGTGACTGCAGTTTGTTGTTGACGGGTTTGTCTGCTGTAGCTTAAACCCATGTTATTGTCAGAAAAACAAAACATATTTTTGGTGAAAAGATGAATATAAGACTTTGGCCTTTGAGTGGAAAAAAGAGACAGAATAACTCATCTGTGCTGAACAGAAGAGAAGCGGCATTTAGATTCGGCTGAATATTTATATTTTCACCATTTGCACAGGTGTATGTGACCTTTAAAATCAAATGTAATTGAAATTAGACATTTACTCATGATTGCATCTATTAAAGAAGATGTTCAGTTACTATTTTGGGATTTCTGAGAATTTGTGCACCGGTGAAACCGTCTTTTAAGTTTGTAGCACAGACAGTGTGGATCCTGCATTTCAAGTGTTCAACTGAGTCATTTTCTCTGAATTGACAGAGCCCCGCCAGAGCTACAGAAGAGTGTTTTTTTCCATGCACTGTATAGGCCTCACTGTAACTAGTAGAACTAGCAGAGCAGCCTTTAAAAATAAAAATTACAGATTAAACTTACTGAAGGTTTAAGATATCTCAGGAACAATAATTGCATGAATGCGTAATTGAATTGTTGAAGTTTCCAATTTGGTGCAAAAATGAAGGATTATTGTATTAGTATACTAATATGGTATTTATATATGGTTTTGTTGTTATTACCTCAGTTTTATGTGGATCCCAACAAAGAGGGAAGGTGTCTCTCAAGCTTGCCTACAGCTAATGTTACTCCTGCAAAAAAAAGAAAGAAAAAAAGTGCAATTTATTCATGTTTATTCATGCAGGCTCTTATGTTTTAAGTCCTGCAGCCACACCACAAAGCAAAGTAGTTAATCACTAATGACTGTGAATGACTAATAGGGTACTCATCCACCAGTGATTGTGGCTGCTGTTCAAAAAATTTCATTTTTTCTTGGTGGTTTGTTATATCTTGTCATCAAGAAGAATAATTCTGAACTGCAGGATTATGATACAGAAGGTCAGAGACAATGTGGTATTGTTGATTATGAATGCTCAACTCCTAGCATGAAAGTCAAGTAAAATAAATTTAGGAAATGAATGTGTTTTAATACAAGTAACACTTAAGCAAATGGGATAACTGGCTTCAAGCTAACAAATCTTCAGGTCAACACATACTACACGTATATGACACTTTAAGCACTACAAACGCTGATGGGCACATTGGAACATTTGTGAGCTGAAAAGTGTAAATCTATTCTACTTGTTAAGTATTCAGTGGGCATGCTAAAAACAAAGCTTTAGTTTAACCATAAGGTAACATTAGTGGTGTGTCTATGTTGAGACTTTAACTAAGAAAACAAACAAGAGAATAGAAGCAGCATCTGTTAGATTATGCAATAGCATTTTACACCATGTGGTACACAGTTTTGTGCACATGATACAAAGTGAGACTGTTTTTAGAGCACAATATTTTAATGTTCTTTTTTTGTTGTTTTTTTTATTCTTTCACCCACCACTACAGTCCACTTCAGCTCTAACTGCATAGTTTCAGCATGACTTCAGCTCATATTTCCTTGAATCCATATTCACTGTAATCAAGACTCATTCCTTGTGTTGGTGATTGACTTTCTCACAGAAAGCAACAGGATTTTGGACAAGTGTGATCCTGATTTATTATTTAGCATGCAATATAAATATGCAATATAATAGATAGTGGGTTTATAAATAATATTTTTATACTAAGCCAAAGAGGTTCCTGCTCACGTTTGGGGCAGTCACTGTATAGAAGGGAACCTTCCCTTTCTTGTCACTAAAAAACAATCCGAGAGAAATTATTCCAAAACCAGAATCTGTGTGTGTGTGTGTGTGTGTGTGTGTGTGTGTGTGTGTGCGTGTGTGTGAGAGAGATAGAAACTATGCATATGTTTTAGAGAGATCAAGAGTCACAAAGAAGTGATTTGGAACTTGCAATAACAAGCCTAAGAAAATAATTGTACAAGGAGAAGGTCCCAAAGTATATTAGATCCATTATCTTTGGAGTTGACATGTCAGATTCTTTCAATCTTCCTGTTTTGATTGCGCTTCTTGTTTGGGTGTTCTTTGGTAAGATGACTCAAACCAGTGCCCAAGACTAGTTTAACCTGCCCCTGAACAATGATTCAAGATATTACACATGAGCATGTGTTAGACCTTATGCAACCCTTTTTCAACACATTCAGCATTCAGCAGAGACTCCCTTCTGCTACTTTCCAGTTTTTACTTCACAACTTTGTAAATCCAACTTCTCTCTGTCCCAGGTCTCCCGGTGTTTGACCATAGTGATTTAGGTTCTAGGATATTTTGCCACTTTCTCTGTTCACATGCAGCTTTTAGACTGCAGAGCTGAGCTTCCATTTAAGGCCTTGCCTTTTCTTCGCTTCCTTTCATTCCTGCCTATCCCTTCAGAGGTTATAGTTGACAGGAGACATGGGTGGATGATGTCAGCCCTTTCCTTGGGGAATTCAGGGGTCCTCAGGGGTCCTGTGAGGTTGGGCAGCAGCTCCAGACGGGAAACGGTGATGGCAGAGAGGGGAAGGAACCGCTTGCTTTTGTTTTGTTCACGTCAGTGCTAAAGGGGGAGACGCAGGATGTCGATGGTTACACCTCGGCATCCAAGAGGAGCTCATTCATGAGTATTTGTGCATAGATGTATGTTTATAAGCAACTGGAAATACTTGGCACACCACCAGTTTTCCAGATTTAAATTTAAATCATGATTCTACTTTTGCATTTAGCTTTTCAGAATTTCCTTGTTTTACCACTGCGTTGTCAAAAGTATAAAATAAGTTTGTTTCTTGTTGGAGTTTTCCACACAAAGCATTATTTAATGCTGGGTCACTGACTTGTTCAGAGGGTGTATATTATTTAACATCGTGTGCTAAACACTTGAGCAGTGGTTGTGAGAGCTCCACTAATGTGTGGGGTGTTGCTCCTGGGTCTCACTGATGATGTACCATTGTAAACAGTTCCCACTGCTTGCACAGCTGGGGCACACTTGACAACCTCTACAGTGCATGTGAAGTGGGACGGGGAGGAGGCAGTCAGAGGGAGTTGGGTTTAGCGCTGGGCGGAGAGTGACTGGACCGATGCAGCAGTGGAATGCTGCGAGGGCCTTTGGGGCAGGATACGAACTGCAAAAAGGAAAAGCGAGTGCAGGGAAAACAAGAGCAGAAAACTGATTATAAATGACAAATCCCCAGCTCCTGCAACCAAACAGTGTTACCTACTCTATCCAGAGGATGGGAAAATGCAATCACAACAGCTCTGAGTCCAATTCAATCTCCTGTATGTATTCTGTGTGCATGTGTTGGGAGTACCATTGTGTATGTGGCCTCCCTGATTTCAACAGAGACAGGAAATTTTGCCCCTCCTCTTCTCTGTCCTCCCTTCATCCTCTACCCTGTGCTCACTGCCTAGCGCTGATTGGCTGGAGGGAAAGCGAGGGATAAGGTTTTGTCGTCTAATCTGCCAGCAGATCGCCACTGATGGGTCTCTGTTAGAATGGCTTTAGTAAATTACTGTTCCAGGGAAGGGCAAATCCCTTCCATCAGATAGCAGCTCTCTCTTCATCTCTCCCTCCATTCTAAGTCTCACACTCTTTCTCTTCACTACGTCAGTCAGGCTCATACTTTTATCTTTTTATCACTATCTGACTCTCTTGTTCTCTTTCAGTTGTCCACTACTCGCATTTTTCTTTTCTATTCTTTTCTTTTTGCTTTTCAGAACCTGAATGCCTCACGGTGCACACCTGTTTGCACATTATACCTGATTTTCTGTGCCAACTGGCTTCATACCTGGAGTGAATTGGATGAGCCGGTGTCAGAAAGAGACACACTGTGAGCTTTGCTCTCAGGCTACTCATTGACATCAGCACATTACAGTCTCTGTGAACAGTTTCCCCTATTCCCTGGTGTGTTCATGCGTGTTAACAAGATGGACCAGTTTTGAGGGCAGCCATCTTGCTTCGCACAGTGTGAAATTGCACAAGATACTACAGTACATCCTGAAGAAGGGTGTTTGCGGATTATAGGGAACTATTTTGCTTTTTTGTTTTTTTTGCGCATGGTTTTAGTTTTGCATACCTGTGTCACAAAAGATATCACGGGAATAAAGGAGATTAGGGAGGGAGAAGAAAATTGAAGGAAAAAAAAAACAAGGGAGTGTTTTTGTCTACCTGTAACTTGCTGTGTGAGTACACTCTAGCCTGAGGTGGGGAATGTTGCTTGGCATGAAAAGCTGAGTGAAGCCAAACTCCAAGTGACCTTCTGTGTTTTATTACAGCTCTGTCTAACTGTGTAAAACTGCCAGCATTCTTGCTCTCTGGTGACATATGGAAGCCAGGCATGTCTGATGCCACACAACTCTGTAGTTTCTGTGACAATTCTTCATTTTGACAATTTACAGGTGCCGTATAATGTACGTATAAAGGTGGTGGTGCCACAAACGCAGAAGTGAAATTTCTAGAAAAATAAAAGGTGTAGAAGAAGTGATCACTCTTGTTTCTGTTAAATAGCTCTCAGTTACTAAAGGCACTTTATCATTACGTGCACATATGTGTTTTAATATTCAGTCATAGGGTAATTAAATCAAATTAAAAGACACTGCCAGACACCATTGGAGTATGATGAAATGATCCAACAACAAATCTGTGCGATGAACTGCAGCATAAGCTGCATGATCTGAGCTCGCTTTGGGGACCATGCTTTAGTGTTGCCGGCGATACCGGTGACCATGACGTCACAAGCGAGGAAGCATAAGTGCAGCAAGAAAGGATGATGGTCTGTGCGTTGGCTAAAAACAAATGGCCATCCTGCTCTCTAAATGTCGCTTGCCAAGAGCTTCTGCCATTGTTGTGTTTACTGTTTATACTTCTTTCTCTTATGTCAGATGGAAGGCGGACTGGATGCTGCAGTGACTCATTCCATATTGGTACAAAGTGCTGCCTAACCAGGTAGTGCTGGTTCACACCCTTATATAATACCACTTTTTTTTTTTTTTACCATCTTTGCAATACATTACATATATTTCTTGAATATAATGCCATATATTTCTTCACATTCTGCTGATGATTTACAGTAACACAGCCTATGGTTTTATAAGCGTTTTACGACTGTTTGCATGTAAAGTTTTGAATCGTACTCTGGCTTTGATCATTTGCAAGATAACATTTTTACGGGGAACATGGAAAATTGCTCTTTTGTGCGTCAACCTTTGTTTTCTTTGGAAGCACTTTGTGTCTTGATGTGTGGGCTTTGCTGTTGCACAAAGAATTCTGCTAGGTCACCAGTTGAGCGCGAGATAAGGACAACAGTATAGTTAACATTGCAGATGTATTATGGCTGCAGGTCTTATCATTTGCTCATTTATTTTCCTCGAAATGACTAAGCAAGAGTTTACATACATTTGCTGGTCATGGTCAAGAGGAAGGATTGTTATTGCTTTTCCCCTGAAGAGAAAACTGCTAAATTCCCAATTTGAAACAATCAGAAGTTTTGTGAATGGTACAAAAATGTGTAAAAATTTGACCAAAACTGAAACGGATGCATTCAAGTTAACTGTGATTATGTTGAGGATCAAAAGCTGATGGTACCCTAACTTGCTGAAATGCAGCCCCAAACCATGATTTGAACCAAAAAATTTAAATTTGAATTCATCACTCCGTAAGACTTGTTACTGCTGTTTTTGTGTAATTTGACATGCCTTAGTCTTTTCTCCCCTGTTTCTCTTTCTTAACAATAGCTTCTTGACAGCCACCCTTCCACTGAGGCAGTGTCTGATGAAGCCTCAGCAAAACATGTTTTAAAAAAAAAAGGTCAGGTACGAGGCCTGGACTAAAAATGAGTGAAAAGGCAGCCAATGTTTGAAGAAAAACATGAACTTAAACTGAAAGACCTTCAGAGAGCAAACCTGGAGAACTACTGCTCAAGACCACTTTAAAAAATTACAAAAAAGTCTGGCTCCTTGGAAGCAAACTATTTAAAAAACAAAAAACAAAAAATTAACTCAAGACTTTTGCATGGTGTTGTATATGGTATGTTAATGTTAAGCTATACCTAGATTATTTATGTCCACAGCTTCTACTCAGTATCGACTGCTTGCGAAAGTGAATAATGGTAATTCTTTGACCTTAATGTAGAATATTTGATCCTTAAGTCCAGATTAATTTTGCAAAATATTGTGAATCACTCAAAGGGCTCATACCAAGGAGACACAAAGACTGGGTCAGGAAGAAAATGCTCTAGCTAATGAGAGGGGACAACGAGTGCGGCAGCCAATATACTCCTGTTGGAGACCAACCAAATTAGATTAACCGAATATATCCATCTAAATATTATATTTTTATATTATTGTTAGTTTAGTGGTATATTGTTTATCATATAAATCCTTATGCTTTGACTCTTTTGTTAAACCTTGATGCCAATAAAGCACACTAATTTGAATTAACCACTAAAAGAATCTTGTTCCATGGAGGGCTGCTGTAGCCAGCACGTCCTGGTTGTCAAAGCAAAAGATAAGTGACACCCTACTTAATCACCTGTAATTTTAGGGTGTTGCCTGGACTACACTTGTCTAAGTAACACTGGGTCAGGGGTTAATAGTTCTACCCGGCTGGTAATGTCTTGTTATACTCTAATAATGATTAGACTGTACGGCCTTATTCTTGCACCAGCACTGATTAGAATGACAGGACTCAGGAGGACTTCTGTTTGCTGAGCCCCACCCTTTTTATCGACTCTCTCTCCCCACAGACTGAAAGGAAGCATCTGCCTGCCCCTCTGTCTCCCCACTGCTCACCACACATGCTCTCTCCCTGTTTCCTCAGCCCTCACTGCTATCGCTGCGGCTGTTAGCTATCCGGCTCGCACCGATGTCGGAGCCTCTAATCTCTCTAGCATAAAGGCCATGCAAAGAGAATTTATGTTAGCCTGCCGCGGGAATGAAAGGAGAAGCGGAGAATCGTTTGAGCAGGTTGACAGATAAGGCTCTTGTGCTTTCTTTGTGGTGCTTTTTAAGCCATGTTAAGCTGCTTAATTAGACATAATCTACAGACCCCAGACTGAGGCGGAACTAATGAAGTTAAAAGACTCAAATCCCATCCTACCATCACACTCTCCAATACTCCACACCATCACCCGTGCTTCTCCGTCTCATCACTGCGCTGTCCTATCTGCTGCCTACCATCGTCCTTCCTCCTCCTCCTCCTCCTCACAGCACACTCTGCTCTCTCTTCCTCCCTACCATCCCACTCTTTCCTTTTAACACCACTAATGTCTTCCATCCCACCCAAACATTCTGTCCTGCCTACAGGACAACCTTAAACCTTGAACATGAACAACCTACCCATCATCAACATAGTTTCTTTAGAGCACTGAATTGTTCCTGCTGAGCAATTCCAGCATGTCCTTGGAACAAATGAAAATGTAACACATTGAACCCCACAAATAAATGTTATTAAATGTACGATATGATATCCCCCTAAATTCATTTAGACATTTATATACTTAAATTTGAAATTGGAAACCAACCACCAGACTTTAAGTAATAAATTCAATAACTCGGCATAGAATTAGTTTAGGCCGCAAAGTCGAGCTCAGCTGCAGTCCCGGTCGGCTGTTATGAGTGCCAGTCGGCATCACCTGATGATTCGACTGATACTCTTCCTATACATCCAATTGGCAAATCTTGTGTGGGGCACACTGTTTAAGCCGCTTTAGCTGCTTTAGCAGCTTTACCCTGTCATATCTATTTTCACTGGCTCTGTTCTCTGCTGGTTCTTGCGGCTCCTATTTCCACCTACACCTAGGCTACTGTTAGTATACATTTGCGTAACTCAGAAGTTTTAACCTTTTGATTGTGAATTACTCAAACGATTCAGATTAAAGTACATGCTTTTTGTAAACTGACAGATAATATCACTAATCACAAAAATGTCCAACTAATTTCTTGGCTCCATCGTGGTGAAGACCACATTAGATAAATGCTCCAGTTCCTGGCAAATTAAGAAGTATGTATACCAAAGCATTTTTTCTCAAGGCCGGCATTCTGTTTAAATTGTTTACAATGTGAGAACTGCATTTTTTTTTTCAAGCTGCGAAAATAGAAGTGTGACGAAGAACCGAGTGTCTTTTCGGTGGTGAGCGCTGAACGTCTTTTCTATCCAGATAAATGGCTGAACATTCATAGGTCGGCACATCCACGGTTCTAAAAGAAAGTTAAAGAGTGCAGCACTCATCACTGTCGCTTTTTACCCCAGTAAAGGTAGGGTGGGACAAAGTCTACACAGCCAGCTATTGTGTCACTTCTGAGCACCAAACGGCACTGGAAGAAAAGTTATTACTTCTGATCTGTTTGTACCAAAGAACATCTCCAAACTACCGTACTAATACTGATATGAAATCTAATATTTGGAGGAAAATATTGTTAATTTTGTTCCGCGGATCTGCCGGTTAAACAGCATTTAGCTAGGAACAGGTACTTGCAACAAATTTCTTCTTTAGATATTTTATATTGTAGCAAGTTAAGGCATCACGGCTCTCAAAGTGCTTTCAAACACTTCCAACAGAGTGTTTGCAAAAGAGCATCAGGCCTTTTCGTCTGGAAAAAAAACATAGTGTACACATCTCTATTATTTGTGGCTTATAGAGCTTGTGCCTGTTCTACCTACATCTTGGAAGGGAGGTTGTGCAAATGTACAATATTCTATGCTGTTTACTGATTTCTCTTCAAGTAGCAGCTAGCCTCCTTCGGTGTACTTTTGCAGGCTTGGTTTCTTTGTTGCAGTGAAAAATCAAGATGAGAGGAGGATAACGTAACATTTTATTGAAACCGCATCTTGGAGCCAAGAAACTGCGGTGAGATTACAGTATTATTGTGAATGGTAATGCAACACAAATGGGGAATACAGCATTATATGCTGTGATAAATACTGCATATTAAAGTCAGTTCAGGGCATACAAGCTCTGTATTTCTCTTCATGCAAACAATGCTTCTCATCTAAATTGACAGATGTGCGATAAAGTTCATAAAGAATGGGGCACATGAAAGAAAAAATATAATGAGGCATTAATTGTTGCTTTGTTCAAAAATAAAGTGGCACAGAGTGCGTGGCAGGTTTGCCAAATAACTTGTTGAAGTTGAGTTGTAAAGCCAGAGTTAGCTGTCTTTTAATTTTCAACCTATGCAGCGCTTCCAGACTGCCTGCCCTTGTTTTTATGCTGTCCCTCTTCCCCCTCCAGTAAAAAGAGGATGTTTGTCGTGTCAGTAGCAATACTTCTCTTCCCTAATCCCACTATGGCAAAAGGCTCTGCCCCGTCAGTGTATGTGAACATTTATCTGTAGGTGGGGTGAGTGATCCTGCATCTTCCTAGCTTTAAATAGGCTTTTTTAATACACCAGCTTTTAATGTGACCCCTTGCCTGCTGCTTTGGCATGTTTACATATCTCTCCAATACCAGCTTCTTTATTTTAACTGAAGCTGAACAGCAGTTCTTTTTTTTTCTTATTCACAGAAACATGGCTGGCTTGCTAACTTGTAAACGCTCGTCCTCTGTCCAGGAGGAGATTGCAGCTGACCATTGTTGGGTTTCATCATCGTCATGAATGCTCTGCTTCACTGTTGATGGCCCGTCAGATAATTTTCTTCACCCCATTATCTTTTAGCCTCTCCTTCATATCCTCCTTTAGCCCACCTTCCCACCTCATCTTAACCCATAATTTTCACAGTCATTTGCACTGTCAAACTCATTCTCATCACTCTTTCTTACAGGTGCTAGAGTATATTTACATCCATTTAGATGAAGCAAATGCAAACATTGCCTACATTTTTAGAATGAAATTGCTTTTAGCTCTTATCAGCTGTAAAAAATTTAACATATTGTTGTCCCTGTGCACCCTGCTCCATCTTCTCCTGATGAGGTAAATCTCTCTCCTCCTTCCCCCCTGAATTGGTCTCTTTGCTGTCCGGTATCATGGTACTGTTGAGTGGATCTGAGGGCTGCTGCATTCTGGTTTTGCTTGATTAGTCAGTGTGTGATGCTGTAGGCAGCTTTGTTTTGTTGCTGAATGGACTGTTCCACTGAGAGCGCAGCAGACGACAAGGAGCAGGGGAAGGAGGGGATGGAGAGGAGAAGGGTGGAGTGGAAAAGGAAAAGCAGGAAAATGCTGGAAAAAAAAGAAGATAAAAGCTATGGGGGAAGGATATAAAAAGAGAAGTGGGGAGTAGATAAATGAGTCAGGAGAGAAGGCTGGAGCAAAGGGGAAAGCAGAAATGAGGAAAGGACTGTGATGCAGAGGAGAAAAGAAGAAAGAAATGACCTCTTCTCCTGTGGAGAGGGAAGATAACTGAGTGTTTAGAAATGCTGAGGTGGACAGAAGCCATATCTTCCACCAACACAGCACCTGCTAGTCTGCCTGCCTCCTCCCATTCACTGACCGACTTTCTATTGTGGGTATTTGTGTGCTTATGAGTGTCTTTCTGCCCGTGGACGTGTGTGCATGTGAATACACGTTATTATGTATACATTTAGTGTGCCGATTTTGTTTCCACCCATGAGCAGGCTGAGATTTTGTGCTTGAAACATGACAAATCCCAGAGTCCCTGCACTGCACTTCTTTAATGCATGGAGGTTTTAATAGCTTTTCATGTAAAATATTGAAAGTGGTCTCTTTAATAGTTTCACCTTTAGCGTCTGCACAAATTCCATATCTGTGTAAACCTGTGGGACCAGGAGCAATGCATCCTTTCAGAAGTTGGGTCGAATGGTGTGATTGCTGCATTGTTGGTTAACGTGATCATGGGCGTGGTCACTGAAAAGGCAGTACAGCAGAGGAGTGACCAGGGTGTATTGGCTGAATGATTTAAATTAAACAAGAAAAATATAAAATCCAGATTCTCCTGACCACTAATGTGGCCCCGGTGCGTCATTGCATTTATTTGTGGTCTACAAAATATCACTGCGCTTCTGCAGCTGTGAACAGCTCTGCACTGTAGCTGAAGGCAATAAAATAGCAGGAGATATCTATTTGAAAGTTTAACAAAGAGATTCTTTTTAGTCAGCCAGCTGTCATTTGCGCTGAAATTGTTCAGCTAGATGCACTTTGATAAATCGTAGCAAATGACTCCCTATTGCAGACCAGTTAACACATTTAACATTAAGTAGTACCTATAACTGATCATTTTTCCAATATTTGTTGTCTTTGTAACCAGTAAAATCAACAGTTAGGGGCTTAGACATTTAGTGGTCCTTACTCACTCCCAACAGCTTCTTACAGATACAAATACACCTGTAAACATGTGGGTGGGGCAACTTAACATAAATCCGTACCTGTTCTTCTACCCTACCTTATCCCATTTTTCGCCTGCCGCCCGTCAGATGATAACTTAGTGTTCATCTGGGTGCAGACAGATGGTGGATGATAAGAGAGCCCAAAAAATTTGGGTTATCTTTTCAGTATGAAAAGGGATGTTTTTTTTGTGCTTTCATGCCTTTCTTCCTGTTTTGTTTTTGCAAGTGTGTAATTCATTGTGCCCGTGCCAGCATGCATGTTTGGTTTTGTGGAAGCAGACTGTGTTGTAGATGAAATAAAGCCCACTGTGAGTGCTGACAGGATTGGCTTGTTAGCGCTGATGGGGTGGATGAATGCTGAGGACTGTGGGCTAGAATGGGATGGCAAAATATGCAGTGCTTTTCTTCTACTGTACTTGTCTGATTTCCGCAAATCTCTCTGGATAAATTCAAGGTTGTATACTATAAAATGAAAATATGATGACTATAAGACACCTTGAGCTTCTTTGCTATCGCCAAGCCTCACTTTCTCTGTCATTGCCTTCCTGTTCTTATATTCTTCTGTCTATTAAGTGGTTTTTCTTCTATTGCATCCTGTTGTTGTTCCTTGTCCCTGAAACCATTTTGCTCCTTTTTCTTGTTATCTCTATATGTTTCCACTTCTCCCTTTTGTAAACGGTTTGTTTAATACATGATTGGAAGAACACACACACATGCATGCATGCATGCATGCATTCACACAAATGAAAGGCTGAAGTAAAGAAGCTCCTTATCTTTACTACCAGAGACACTTTCATGTGCTTGCATGCAGATGAATAATATATGTGGGTGCACACACACATAAGTAGCCCTATTCGATTGGTTGTGATGCTGACATGGGCCGTTGTATGCTGTGCGTTTGCACTCTCTGGAACACAACTGTGCGTGTGTGTACATACAAGTGTGTGTGTACTTGGCTGACTGCTGGCACTGTGAAGGGATGTAGAGTCTCTAGGGGCTTGGTGATGAATGGGAGTGTTGTCAGTAGTCAGGTCCAGCTGCCTTTGTGCTGTCTTTATGCTGCATGTTCCCCTATTATACCACAAGCGCTGCATGTTTGGTGCACAGAGAGACAGTGTGGGCGGGCTTTGTTGTTAATGTGGATTCAATGAAACAATTCTTATGCGAGAAGGGTGTTAAGATGTTCACGTGCGATATGTGTGAGAACAAGTGCTCACACATTTGATTAATTCCTTAAAGTTGTGTGTAGAATATCTAAACGCACACTTGTGTGTGTCTAACACACACTACATAAAACAGCTTTTCTGTCTTTATTTGAGTGGATAATTACGTGTCGCTAGTTTGGAATCTGGACGAAAGGGTGTCTCCTGTGCCGACATGTAGATTTGTCAGGGTGTGAGAAGTGGGCTCTGAGAAAATGCTGTCAAAGCAGAAGCTGGATAATCTGCCTGCAGACACATTCATGATACAGTGACGTGTGTGTGCATACATTTGCCTTCCAGAAGGCCTGCTGTATGGTTTACAGATTGTGTGTATGAAGAAGACTCATAGCTCAGTGCAGAGGTCTTTTTCTTCTGCCAGCTTACACAAAACTTTGTCCCACTGAAATTTCTTCGAAAATCAGGAGTAAATGATCAGTGCGCACACTTAAAGATAATAAACCCCTGCTTCTCTGCTCTGTACAGAGGAATCAGGTTGTAGTTTGCATTCATTGGGTGGGAAGCAGGTACCTGTGGGATCCAAAAACTTAACATGCTTTATGGTAATGCAGTCCGAGCTAATATACTGATAAACTTTCCTAACACTTTCCACGGGTGCTGATTCATGTGTTGACAGTCCTATAGGAACCTGTGCCCTGGTAGTGTGTTCTGTTTTCTGGCTGAGTCAATTAATCTAGCATGACTGTGCATAAATTGCTGTGCTCACCATCTGGCAGGCATCTCTCTGGGTGCTGTGGTGGTATGTTGTTGCACTGTAGACTTGCTGCTCACGCAGCCCAGTGAGACGTCTTATCACTGGAGATTAATACCCTTTTCAAGGTTGGTTTACAGCATTTTACAGACATTATTTGTTCTGCTTTCTGCCCTGATGTGATTGAGACGTTACTGAGTAGTGTGATCTTGGAAAGTGAGGATGTTTTGTAAGCGAGGATGCAAAGTTTCTGAGCTGTGATGAAGAGTCCCAGCTTCCTCCTTGTAATAAAGACTGTCCTGCTTGGGTTAGATGACATTTAATATTTAGCAGGCCTATATAGATAAAAATGGTTTGATACAATGTGGAGAAGGACACCCATATGTATGCCCTAGACCTATTAGAGTACAGGATACTTGTCATCTTATTCTGTTAAACGGCTAATATTTTTATTATCTCGATAAGTTATATTGTTTCCAGTGATAATATTCTGGTAAAAAACAGGCAACAGGCTAAACGAACTCACCTTGCTGTTTATTTTGAGAAGCATTTAGCAGTACAGGTAATAATGACAAAATTACAGCAAGCCTCTTTGTTATTGTTGGATGCACAGACACACTCCCACCTCCCTCTGCTTCTTCGGGGATCTAAATGGGAATCAGACTGGAGGTAAACATGTCATTGTGTAGAGCAGCCAGCAAACAGACAGCCTGACAGACCAGTTAATGGGGAGATGAAGGGATAGGGTTTAATAAGCAGCGTAGTGGATTTATTTAAACAGGGCAATATTTACCAGTCTGGACAATGTCTGATTGATTTTAAATTGACCTCGCTGTATCTGGCCACATCGTTTGTGTTTAAATTCTTATTTAATTCTGTTCATTCATTATCATTCTCCCCTCATTGTGTCAAGCTCTTGATTTAGCTCCTATCGTAGGTTGTTTCTACTGAGGGAAGAGCCACACTTGAAAACCTAAACATCAGAGTGGATTCTGGGACTGGGGCCAGGAGCAGTCTGTTGCTACTGCCATGCGCCAAGGATTTTAAAGATTATTGGACAATAGGAGCTTATAATAGTAATCTAGTCTATAAATTGAAAAGCTGTTGAATGACTCTGGCTGCTTTTTTACAGAGAAAGTATCGAGTGGTTATAGTAACGGGCTTCAGTTTGTGACTCAGCTCTTCACTTTTACCTTTTTTCACTTCCAGGGACTTTCTTTGGCTTTCTCTTCCTTTCACCCTTTTCCTCTCCCATGGCAGCGACTCTCCAGAGTGCAATAGAAACAAGGCTTTATCTGGCTTAATTCGTTTATTCCTTTCTTTCCGGGCTTTTTTTCACCCTGCCTCACACTAGATTTTATCACTATTGGATGTTTAGCTGTATCACACTGTTCTGTAGCTTTATGAATGAGCTCACTGAAGGTCATTTGGTCATTGTTCCTGATGAGCCTTTGCACACGCAACTCACACATATTTCTCTTATCTCTTGGTATGAAAAAAAAAAACTGTTGACTTGCTCATGCCTTCTTACCCACTTCCTCTCCCTCCTTCCCAGCTCTCTATGTTCAAATCCCCATGGAGACATGAAGTGAAGAAAAAGAAAGTAAGATGGAGAGAATACTAGAGAAACAGAGAGATAAAGATTTAAAAAAAAAAAATGAGAGGAGAGAACTTTAAGTCCCCTGATGTGTGTTGAGTGGCCGATGGCGAAATAATCCCTCCTTACCTTCACACAACAATCACACTAATGACCTTGCCTGCGCTCATCAGTAGACAGACCAGCACCTTCAGGGATAGACAGATGGAGTGTGTGAGAGAGTGAGTGTGTGTGTGAGTGGCCCCCTTCTTTGTCTGAGGGGAGGGGGGGGCACTCACACATCAAGGATTGGAAAGGCTTAAAGGACGCTACGCCTTGGCGGATGTGCGTCTTTTGTGAGGTGAGCGTTATCTCAAATGACGTCAGCACTAATAGAGAGTGGTATTGCATTTGAAACACAGTCAGGTACAGAGGCTGCAGTAATACCGGCCCACTGTGGTTATGAAGGGGCAATTACAGAGACAGGAACATGTTTTTTGGTTTCATTTCTGCGTGGCATAATAGTCTTGCGTCGGGTCAGTGCAGCCTCCAGTAACCAATAGTGCATTATTGTGACAACGATCTTAAAGTTCTCTGCATTTCTTCTGATGTCTTCAGCCACCTCTTGTAGCTTTCATCAGTGTATGGAATATAATCAGATTTCATGCAGAAGTGTTATTAATAACTACAACAATAATATCACTGCCAATATCTTATATTTTTACATATGACCGATGCAATCAATTTGTATACTCGTGCTTTAAATCATGAAAAAATGTGAAGGTTTATAAGCTGTGATTTCTTTGACTTGCTAGTGATGGTCAGTTCAATCCCTGAGGTTTTGCCTTCTGATTGGGCAAAACTAAACATCTGATAACATCACCCCATGCTTTAAGAACATTGTCTAGCCATATTTTCTTTCACTGTTTCCAGATTAGTCAGTAATGAGATGAATAATTAGTTATACTCCTTCTATGTTGGTGGAGGTTTCTGTGTTGAGTTTGTGTAGCTCCACTTCGTAATTTGTGTTTTCTTTATGCAGCTCTCAGCTCTGGCTGCTGTCAAACAATTAGGATCTGCTTGGAAAACCTCATTAGAATGAAGGAACCCTGGGTTAAAACCCGATGGACACCATTACTGGTTAAGGTCACCTTAAATCTTGCTCAAAGCGACCTGATCATCGCTGACGAAGTGGACTTGCAGATTGTTTTTAAAAGGTTTTCCTGGATTTTTCCAACTCACACCCTTGGAAGGAACTTTCCATCGGTGTGAAAACTTTGGCCACGCCCACACGTGGAAAGGTCGAAAGTGACTAATGTGAAAAAAAAAAACATGCTGCAGACGCAGAAGATTGGAGAAACATCAGCAGGCGTTGATGCAGCATAAACAGACTGTATGCAGGACTTCTCGGTTTAGTGCTGACTGTGCAGCCTTTGCTTGGCACTAACAGCCACTGTTTACCTCCCTGAAAAAGATGGTGAAACATGACCATGTGAAAAAGATGTGACTTCTAAACTGAAAGTGCAAATTGTGCTTTGATAAATTTCTTCTTGTTTTAACTCTGTATTAATTTATTCTTTTGTCCTTAATGTTTGAATTCACTGTTTTTTGGACAATGCTGTAAAACATAATTAAATCTTTGTCCGTCTTTGTGAACTATCCGTAGCTGACTTCAGTTTGATGCACCGTTTTCCTCCAGTCGCCTCTTACCTCTTGTACAGTGCTGTGCAGAAGTCTTGAGCCACCCCTCTTTTCTGATGAGGCTTCAGTGAACAGCTGATGGATCAGCTGAAGGTCCAGATGCATCTCTCAGGTCCCGAGTCACATCTTTGCTGGGTCTGACACTTCTTTTGTTGCTGAGTTGTCCAGTTTCCTCAGATGATTTATAAGTACACACAGCCCAGGGATGCCCAGATATGCCAAGTTTTCATGTAATAGTTCTGTAGGTACATATTATGAAAGTTAGACACTGTAAACTGTTTAAATTGCTCCATTTTGAAATAAATTGTACATCTATCATCTGTAGTCAAGTTAAAAATAAAAAAGCTTTATGTCATCATAAACATGTATTTGTACAAGAATTGTGCAAAAGGTCAAACACATGACTCATGGCTTATGTTTATCAGCTGATTGCTGATTAAACAGGATACAGTCTGGTTTAGGTTTATCATGTGCAACCAGCAACACAACAGGCACAAGGTGCACATAATTTATGGGGCACACGATCATAAAAAAAACTGTTACTACATATTTATAATACTGTATTACCTCACTCACCAGGCTCAAGTAAAGCAAATGTGAAAACACACAAATCAGTGTCCTCACATAGGATCACTACTTTATTATTATGGTGTTTCTACTCAAGAGATCTGCTTTTGTCTACCTTCACTCCTGTATGTAATTGATTTATAATAGTTTTAAAAACAAGAGACAAAACACAGGCAATTCTGTTATTGTTCTCTTTCCCTGAATGGTTCTATGTCAGACATCCAATGATAATAATAATGAGAGCTAGAAAAAGAAAAAAAAATCTAATTAGGTAAT
>VUQK01004751.1:1680-25529 GCA_015106715.1 Bujurquina vittata | reverse complement strand
GCTAACGTAGGCGGTGGATGTCGTCCAGTTAGCTGTTAGCTTAGCATCAGCTAACTGGACGACATCCACCGCCTACGTTAGCTGTTTGGCTAGCTCGTCAATAGCATGTTTTAGCGCAGTCGGAAAAACACAAACCTTTTGGGCGCAGACGGCTCCATGATGTACTACTTCAAAATCGAACAGAACACAGAGAAACAGGAACTTGGGGTACTTTTGGGGCCGACAGTCACGGTGAGAACATTGCCGACCGAATCGTTGTTGTCAAAAACTAAAGCAGCGCCAGCTGAGGACTCGTCAGATGATGGCGTTGGGGCTTCACCACAGCGCCCCCCACCGGGGCGGAGTACAAACACAACGGCTTAAATTTCCTCCTTAGAAGCATAGAAACCACGAATAGTCTGAATCAAATGAACCTCACATGCTGATGGATGAAATTTAACTTATTATATTTAGATTTTATTTGAGCTATCGTGCAAAGAAGGGAACGGTTTCTCTCATCGACAGGATTTTCAAAGGCTCCGCTCTCGGGCATGGTCTGACCAATCACGAGCCACGTTGCTCTGATGTGAACGACGATTGTACGCATGTGCAGGCAGGAACCTTGCGGAGTATGAAAAGAGGTAAACAGCTAGCGTGTTAAAACGGTAAGATGCCTTATTGTTTTCCTTTCATCCTGTGTATTTCACTATTATTGTGGTTATGCAGCGTTTAGAGATTCCTTAAAGATATCCTGTGTTTGATATAAATACCGGTTGCATTTTTTTAGGCTGTTTCGGGCAGCACCATGCTGTTTCTGTTAGCATGATGTGAACATTTACCCCTCTCTCTCTCTCTTTTTAAGAATCAGAAATGGATGCGCAAAAAGATCTACAGCCACCCAAGCAGCAGCCTATGATCTACATATGTGGAGGTATAATATAGTTTTTACTTTAATAAATAGTTAAAGGAAATAGTTAATACTTTTAATACAGCCGCTGCTAATGCAAACAATACGATCGGACCTACTCTAATGGGACTATGAGCCTATCTGACATTAATAAATGGAAGATTAATCCTTAATTAGTGGAGAGAAATATCCACTGTCACTGTCAGATGTGTTTGCTTGTTCCACTCGCGAATGAAACTTGAAATGGTGGGAACACAAACAGTTCTCCATACAGTGTCAACATCCCCCTTGACCTCTGTTACTAGTTACTACGGTCCCTTATAAATACACACAGACATGGTATGTACAGTTTCAAGATTTCCTTAAACCAACATTTTCCTTGATTTGACCACCACTGGTATCTCTAAAAATCTATCTGAATAGATACGGGTCAAATTTGACCCCGATCAGCCTCAGTGTTCAAAAATTTGTAGCACCCATACAGCAGTATAAAATTTAAGATGACTTTAGGAAAAGTCACTTTAGGAAAACTCATCAAAAGTAAAAGTAATGCATTGCAAAAAAAAATCTGCATTCAAAGTTGTTCAGTTATGTATAACTATATATTTACATTTTTGCTAGTATTTAAGTTAGCAGAAATGTAAATTTAGAAGTTAAATCACCTGTACAGTAGGCTGAATAATCATTGATAATATCCAGCCTGCTTAAATGTGTAAGTTAGGGCTAAAGTGGGGCTGATTCTGATTTTATAAACTACTGAATGACTTCATGTACTATAAATATTCTACTTTCAACAACTGCCAACATTATTTTTGGTTTCTAATGAAGAACTGTTCAATCAGTTAATGAGCCCAGAGTTTGTACAGTGTTATTTTTATTGTGGTTTTGTACACACGGCTCTGCTCAAACTGGACTGGAATATAATAACTGCACAATTTCTGTCTTGACTCGCAGAATGTCACACCGAGAATGAAATCAAAGCCCGGGATCCCATCAGATGCAGAGAGTGTGGCTACAGGATCATGTACAAGAAGAGAACAAAGAGATGTATCCTTTTTATCTTTGTGTGTATGAAGATAGCTTGTTAAAACATTCAAAATGACTAGTTGACTCACATAAGTCTTTATGTTGAAGAATGGTCTGATATTTTGTGAATTCTGTTCAGTGTAAATCACATCATTTATGAATTGGCTGCTACACTGTCTGTGGATTTCCTTGACTCTTTGTTTTCAGTGGTTGTTTTTGATGCCAGATGAAGAAGAGGAGAGGAGCAGTTTTGACGCTGTTTAATGTTTCTAATGTGTGACCATGTAAATAAATAGACCTGGCTTCTGATTCCTGAACTATTCATTTTATTGTCAAAATATGCACTAAAGCTGCTTGACATTTATGTTAAAAGTTTGGTTTATTAAAAAATAACTCTTCTAATTAGCTGTGACTGTGTTCCCAATTTTTCTTACTGATGATTGCATTTGAGTTGGTAGCATCTCCATGATAGTCCAAAGACGTTCATTGAGTTGGGTTAGGTTAACTGGTGATTCTAAGTTGCCCATAGGTGTGAATGGTTGTCTGTCTCTTGGTGTTAGCCCTGTGACAGACTAGCCACCTGTCCAGGGTGTACCCTGCCTCTCGACCTGTAGCTTGGATAAACAGAAGAAAAAGGATGATTGGAACAAAGAACTACTTGCTCAGGTGATTGTTATCACAAATTTCTAAACAGCTAATCAAATGAAAACAACAAAATGCATTTAGGCTTGTAGACATTGTTGAGATGAGCTGCTAAAGTTCAAACAGCATCAAAACGGGTAAGAAAGGGGATTTAAGCAATTTTGAATGTGTAATGGTTGTTGGTGCCAGACAGGCTGAGTGTTTCAAAAACTGCTGATCACTGGGATTTTCTGACACAACCATCTTTAGGGTTTCTAGAGGATGGCCTGAAAAAGAAAATATCCAGTGAGCGGCGGTTCTCTGTGAGAAAATGCCTTGGTGATGTCAGAGGAGAATGAGGAAAGCAACAGTAACTCAAATAACTACGTTACAACCAAGTTATGCAGAAGAGCATCTCTGAATGTCTGATAAATTGATTTCTGCTGTGACATTTACATGGCAGGGTCAGAATTTTGAATAAACAAGATGAACATGAATCCATCCTGCCTTGTATCAGCAGTTTGTCCTTCTGATGGTGATGAAATGGTGTGGAAGATATTTTCTTGGCCCCTTGGTACCAGCTAAGCTTCATCTAAACACCACAGCCTATCAGAGTATTATTGCTGACCATGTCCATCCCTTCACGACCACAGTGTACCTCAGACTCACTGATGGCTGCTTTCAGCAGCTCAACATACCGTGTCACAAAGTTCAAATCATCTCAAACTGGTTTCCTGAACAGCACAGTTGGTTCACTGTACTCAAATGACCTCGACAGCCACCAGATCTCAGTCTAATAGAGCACCTTCAGGATATAGTCAAAGATCATGGATCTGCAACTGTGTGATGCTATTATTCAATATGGCCTAAAATTTCTGAGGAATGTTTCCAGCACCTTGTTGAATCTTTGCTATAAAGAATTAAGGCAATTGTGAAGGAAAACGGGGTCCAAGCAAGCAAGGTGTACCTAATAAGAGTGTCCAATAAGTGTATATTGATCTAAAATGGCAATATTTTGGCTTTAACGCTTTAATATATACATTCTCCCTTGTTCTTTAACAAGCAGAAATCTTCAAACAATAATTTGATCGTTTCATCTTCCCACTGTGTCAAAAATGTTGCCTGTGAAATACTTCTCCTCTAATAATACAGCATAAAATAATTTATAATCCAAATTATAATTGTTTTTTGGGGTTTTTTTGTTATATGACTGATTAAAGCATTGCTCTGTAGTCTGCATCAAAGGGTCTCGCCTGTGTATCTGGCCATGTGCTCTTTCAGGTTTCTGAAGTCCAGATTTCCTTTGCTCTGAAGTCTAAACTGAGGCTCTCCCTTCAGAGCTGTCCTACTGCAGCACTGCATCGCTGTGGCACTTCCCCCTCTCTCGCTGACGTCACATCTGACGCCTCATGCTGGAGGTGTGTCCAGCAGAAATCCCCATCCAGGCTCAGATGTAGCTGCATCTCTGCGAGAGGGAGAGGCAGGGAGGGAGGCAGAGTTTGAGCACACTGCAGAGGGAGTGCAGCTATGGGGAACGCACAGGAGAAACCTCCAGGCAGCGGAGGAGGGGCAGCAAAAGCGGATCAGGCCACAGCAGGGAGCGGGTCGAGGAGCAGCCGGGGTGGAAACAGCGGGGGGAAGCCTCACATAGCTCCAGAGAAGGGGGCGTTCAATGGCACTCAGAGAGAAAACAGCCCTGCTTGCAGAAAAGAGAAGAAGGGCAGCCCTGCAATGGACAGAAGTTACCTGGATGCTCCTGCTGGGGCCCTGCCTCTTCACCTGGCCCGGCTCAAGAATGAAGGGAACCACCTCTTTAAACATGGACAGTTTGGAGACGCCTTGGAGAAGTACACCCAGGCCATTGAGGGATGTGCTGAAGCAGGTGGGGCTGACCTGAACAGTTTCTTTTCTCTTACACAGCAGACACATACATCTGTTTATTGCAATAAACAAAAAAGATCTGCACTTCCTAAACTCAAGTATCATGCCACCTGAGATGAGCTTTACCTAGCTACTGTTTTCTTTATTAATTGATTCAACTGTTTATAGTTGACTATAGACCCAAACAAACACATTCAAAATGCTTAATGTGACTAAAATAAAGCTACATATTAAAAGCAGCAGTTTGCTTAGAAAATTTAAATGAGTTGACTTTCAGAATAGTTTTTTTTTGTGTTTATTCTCATCAAATAAGTCCTTGGGGTAGCATTTCCAGCACTGTGACTCAGTTTAGAGTCACCAACAACAACAGATGGGTGCCACAGAGCCTGACAGAAAGCCTCTCGTAGCATCTGTGCATTAGCCCTTGTAAGATTATCACATGTAAGTTGACTCAGTGTCATTTGGCTCCATAATCCACTATATCCCATGTCAGTTATGAATGCATTATACGCTGTCTCTTGAGTCAGCCTGCGGGATGAGTACGGGTCACTTTACTTTTTAACCATGAAGCAGAGACATGAGGCGTCACTGCACCGGTGATTTGTGATTGCAGTGGAGTGTTGGCACAAGATGAGCTGCTATAGATGGAAGTCATGTGCTGATGCATGGGGCTTTTACGTGAGGCTGAATGTCACGCTGCACAGAGAGCCGTCAGCTAACTTTTACTCTTGTTGCTGCCAGGTGCTTTGGCTTTTTTTTTCTGCACTTGCACTGTAGCCAGATTTCACATTATTAGACTTGAGTAATCAAAGACTTCAATCAGAAAGATAGGGATCACCGGTATACGATGATGTGATGATGATGATGATGCACTGTGGGTTGTGGAAGCTGTACATAAGACTGATGCTCCGCTAGTGATTATAAGACTGCACTAGAGAGGAAAGGACAGGATTGAAAATGACTCTATTGCGGGACCTCTTAACACATCCTTTTATCTGTCTTGCCTTTCACCCCCTTCAGCGTTTCTGGATACTAGAAATTGAGCCACTTCACTGGTCTTGATTTCTCTTCTCTATAATGTACTTTAGGCCACAAACAGCTCCTGTTATCAAAGATGATCAAAGATGACGTAAATGAATCTGGTCTTTCAGATATGTGATTATGGCTGTCCCCTTGCAGGCACTGATAGTCCAGAGGACCTGTGTATTCTCTACTCCAACAGAGCGGCCTGTTACCTGAAGGATGGAAACAGCACAGACTGCATACAGGACTGCAACAAGTACGTGACCAACGTCAGCTTTATTACAGGTTTAAATCTGCAGGTTTGAAGGAGTACTCCACAGATCTGACATCAGCAGTGTCAGATCATAGACTGTATTTAAAAGATGGACATGGCCACTGAAATGACACCCTTTGGTTTGGTGTCATGATGGTTGTCATCTCTGGTTTCTGGATTTAGAAGTGGGTGGGTGGAGGGATATGTTGTCGGCTTGGTTAACTTGTCGTATTATTTGAAACATAACTGGACTGAAAAGGCTCTGAAAGACACAGAGTCAAGAGGTCCGGTTCATAGACTTCACTTAGCTGAGCTGCCTCGAGGACAGATAAGTCAAAGCAGTCATGCCCCTAATAATACAAACGTATCCAAAAGCAGGAAATCAGCTTTCAGGGGCAGTTTTTTGTGTATGTTTTTGCTTTAAATTGTGTATTTTAGCATGGGAGGCTGAGGACTAACTTGCTTTTTGTGCTCATAATTGAAGAAACTGCACAATTTTCTTATAGTATAACATTATTTTGAGCAGAATTTAATTCCATCAGTGCCCTTACAGACGCTGATGATAAAACCTGGTGCCTCAGTTAACCATAATGCAACTCAGCAGCCAACATTCACTTGACTAATGCAGAGATAAAGCCTGGGCTAACTTCTTCATAACTTATTGAAGGGGCTTTTTCTTTTGTCTCATAACTTAGACTCACTACACTGCTCAAAAATAAATAAAGCAACACTTTTAATCAGTGTATTGCATCAAATCGATTCAAATTCTAGTATATTGATCTGGTCAGTTTAGCAGCAGATGGGATGTTAATCAGTTTCAGCTGCTTTGGTGTTAATGAAATTAACAGCAGGTACATTAGAAGGGCAACAATGAGACTAACCCCAAAACAGGAATGGTTTTATTTTGGAGGATATTTTTTCCCTCCTCATCTTTTCACTAGTTTTTTCACTAGTTTGCATTTGGCTTGGGTCAGTGTCTTTACTTGTAGCATGAGGTGATGTCTATGACCAAACAATCAGAAACAAATTTCATGAGGGTGGCCTGAGGGCCTGACGTTGCAGATCTGGGAGGAGATCCCCCAGGATCCCCCAGGAGCATGCAGCGATATTGTCATGAAAGCATACAAGCACATGGGGGCCATACAATCTACATACTATTTTACGTTACTGCTTTGAAATTTCAGCTAAATGTTGTGGTATGCTACACAATTTTTTTTTACTTTGATATTCAGGATGTCTTTGAATTCAGTCCTCTGTAGGTGATCATTTTTATTTTTATCAAACGATGTGGCTTCATTTGGTTTCTAACACCTCACCCAGGATCAGTATTGATGTCCAGCATGATTTCCTCCACTGAGATCTGATGTGGTTTCAAAGTGTTCCTTTAATATTTTTGAACAGTGTATTGCAACAGACTCAAAAGACATAACTTAGATTCATATATTTATTAGCCTATTTTAGCTCATCACTGCATTATTTACCTGTAAAAAAGTAGTTGGTTTTGCAGGTAATCAGTTCAGCCCACACAGGTTTATGTTTGCGTTTTATTGGGTTTTACTATAAGTTAGCCTTTACGACTCTATAAACTCACATTTCCCGTTCATACAGCACTTTTTATCAGTGTCTAAGGATTTAAAACATTCGCACACACTCACATAGGTGCACTGGGGAAAACTCAGAGTTTAATATCTTGCCCAAGGATGCTTTGATATGTGGACTGGAGGAGTCAGGGATCGATCCACTGACCTTACGGTAAGTAGATGACTGGGCCTACCACCCGAGCCTCAGTCGCCCTCAGTATTGATGTCATTTCAGCAGCATGCAGGCTGTTTTTTTTATTCAAAGTCATTATTATCTTGAAAACTGCACTAATTGTAACTGCGTGTTTGATCTGTAATTATTTCAAAGTGGAACAAAGCACACAGGGGGATTAAATACAGGTCATCCATTGTTTCTTTGTTCAGAAGTTTGCAGCAACATATCAGTCAGACACCCATTCATATGTTTAGATCCCCTGTCTCTGCCTCTCTCTGATCCTCTTAGGGCTTTGGAGCTGCAGCCCTACTCCTTGAAGCCCCTGTTGCGTAGAGCTATGGCCTATGAGTCACTGGAGCGCTACAGAAAGGCCTACGTGGATTATAAGACTGTCCTGCAGATTGACACCGGGGTACAGGCGGCTCATGACAGCGTCCACAGGTGAACACAAAAGCCAAACGTGGGAAATTTCATATGCTGCTGTATGGTTTGAGAGATCCATGCATAAGTCTTGCTAATGTAAAACACCTCGTGTTCCTAGTTTCACTCTGCTTGTCCTCTGACAGGCTCACGAAGATGCTGATTGAGCAGGATGGGCCCGAGTGGAGACAGAAGCTTCCAGAGATTCCTGTTGTCCCTCTGTCTGTGCAGCAGCAACACAGAGAGAAACCAATCAGCATCGAGCAGGCCCAGGCCCGAGCCGCCAGAGCAGCACAAGAGGAAGGTGAGTGACATCCCTTCCTGTTAGTTTAATGGTTAAATGGCTCCTGTGGTGAACACGTTTGATAGGTGCAAAGCTAGTTTTTGCCACTTTGAAAGTGTTTTATTAAGAAGCCTGTCAAAAAAGCTGGCAATATATATATTTTTCTCTGAAGAGAGTTTGTTGGGTAATTGCAGTGATACGGCATTTAAAATTATTTAATAAGTGGATAATAAAGCAGCAGCAGAAGTCAGTGAGCAGAATCAGTGTGCAAATGCTGAGCAGTGGTGAAGACGCTCATGCTGAGACACAGTCTGTTTGTGTGTGTGTGTGTGTGTGTGTGTGTCTGGGTGTACTATCAATAATGCAAAGTAAAGGCGATCCACACAGACTATAGTGCCGCTGTAATGGAACAATCCAGGTCAGGTTTCCTCCGTGCTCTTCCTGCTCACAAAGACCAGAAGACTCCAAATGTGCCATAAATGCAAATATATATGTAAATAGATTTGGAGTAGTATATGGCCATAAAACACACACCTACACAAACAGATAAATCTGTTTATTTGCATTTCATTTCATTTCATAAAAATTCCAAACACAGGATTTAGATCTAAAGCATATCAAGCTCTTTACAGATAAACTGTTGTTAATTGAGTATGAATACAGAACAGCACTGAAGTCAGAAAAGCTGCTGCTGTTTCCAAGGAAACAGACAGGAAGTGGTTGAACTTGTTAGTGTTTAATGCAAAATATCTATTGCTTAAATTTGTCACAAAAATATTAAACAGACTATTAATCAGTACCATTAAACAGCAATACCAAAAGGACATTTTTTTTTCCCTGCCTTGACGGCGACAATATTGTAAACAGTCTCCTTTGTCGGGGTGACACAGTCGCCTCATGACAAGAAGGTCCTGGGTTCAAATCCAGGCCTTCCTGTGTGGAGTTTGCATGTCTGCACGGGTTCTTTCTGGGTACTCCTGCTTCCTTCCACAGTCCAAACACATGCATGTTAGGTTAATCTAAGATTGTAAATTGACTGTGTGAGCGTGCATCGTTATCTGTCTCTGTGTTAGCCCTGCAACAGATTGGTGCCCTGCCTTATGTCTTGTGACAGTGGTACAGGCTCCAGCACCCCCTGTGACCTTGAATGAGAAATGCAGAAGAAAATGGTCTCCTTTATCACTTTACATAAACTCATCATGGGCATGAATGCCATGGTACTTTTGGACTTTTATTGATGTCTTTGAACTCTCCGTTTTTTCAGGGTGGATTGATTGTCAAGTGTACAGGTTCAAACTTCTGTTGTTTGAACTGATAACCTAAGAAATGGGCGCACAAGTTTATTTTGGATTTTCTTTAATCTACACAGAATTAAGACCCAGATTTTAAGCCTAGCCCACAAATTTTCAATAGGGCTTAGGTCGCTGTTTTGTTGCTACATCCTCATATTGAGTTCCAAAATGCAGGAAGCAAACGTGCAAACACACAATACAAAACAGCATTGAACTGTGTTCCTTAATAAAAGAGTTAAAATGAATTTAAATTATGATAATTATAATTATGTCCCCTAAAACAACTAATGTGCCTTTAATTGCCACAACACAAGTTAAATGAACATTGCATTTATTAGCTGAGCTAGGGTTTATGGCGATGATTAAAGCTCTTGCTCTCCAGGCATTTGCAAACACAGCTGTGTTACACCCCAGAGGAAATTACATATTTATTGAGTCTGGAATTGAAAAGAATTAAACGCAACCTCTGCAGCAAGTGAACATTTAAAAAGGTGGCTCAGTGGCAGCGCACGCAACCATGACTGCACCATGCGAAGAAGCAGGGAGCGCAGGTTCGAGTCCTGTCGTAGTGTGCGTTCTTGAGAATCATTGAATGTATTTCAAAATTTTCAACAGGATTCCCAAATGTTTCAGCAATGCCAGCAATTCAGCTGCAAGCGTTCGCAGTGCATTTTCTTCAGGAAATGCTTCATCTAGTTGTTAATGTTATTAGAATGTATCTTCTCATAGCTTGACCCCCAGCTTGCATCACCTTCAGAGGTGATTGATCTCAAATAGTCTTTCTCTCCTTATCAGTTTAGTT
The DNA here is from genome assembly GCA_015106715.1 of Bujurquina vittata. Taxonomy (NCBI): domain Eukaryota; kingdom Metazoa; phylum Chordata; class Actinopteri; order Cichliformes; family Cichlidae; genus Bujurquina; species Bujurquina vittata. The sequence continues at coordinate 15,287 of VUQK01004751.1, read as the reverse complement.
TCCCAGCAACAGAGTAGCTGTGATACAGAAAGTCAGACTGAGTGGTGTGTAGTATCAACAGACATCTCACCTAGAGGAAAAAGAACCTTTCAGAAAGTGTGTAGGCTTGTCACTTCATGCGTTCTTTATTCTGATTTAGTTCGATTTTAAAATAGATGAAATAGTTTTTTTCCCCCAGCAGACCTCACAATAAAAAAAAAACATTTTTAAGAGTTTCAAAAACTGATTCAAGCTTTTTAATTCAGTTGTGTGGGAAAATATATATACATGCCTAAATCCACTGAGCTGCTGCCTGATCAAATATTTATGTTAACAAGCAGTTGAAACGGTATACCTAATGAACTGGCCGGTGATCGTGTATTACCTTTAAGGCCTACTGAGTCAGGCTTTGTCAGAGTTGGCATCAGTAACTGTGTCATTTGATGATTGCAAATATTATCTCTGTGTGTACCCGCGAGTCTATAGATACAGTAAGTTTAAGTGCCTCTGTGCATGTGCGTGCATTTCCAACAGCTCATTAGCTGTAGTGGCTTTCTCAGCACAGCAGATAGCTAACTAAGGAAGAGTTGACTCATCCCCACTGGTCCATTAAGACTGCTGCTGACAGGCTGCATTTATTAAGGCCTGAAACTGTGTGAAGAAATGATAGCAGTCTTCTTGAAAGACAGACCAATCGGTACAGGCTGCCCCAGATGTGTCTAACAAATCAATAACTCTTCATGTAGTCTGGCTTCATATTGCACTTTGTTTTGGCCAATCATATGAAGCATTTTTCATCTCTCTCTCAGTTCCAGTATAACATTTTTCTGTCAACAGCCAGAAGAAAAGAAGCCCGCTTCACTTTGCTTAAACAGGAAGGCAACAGTTTGGTTAAGAAAGGCCTCTTCCAGGACGCTCTGGAGAAATACAGTGAATGCCTCACCATAAAAGCTGATGAATGTGCACTCTACACAAACAGGTAAGAATGAAACAACCCAAAAGCACGCTAGAATTGTTTGGTCTTTGCAACAAGGACACCTGAACTAATATATAAACTAACTGAAAGGCAGGTGGTTTGATTCTCAGCTCCCGCAGTCCCGCATGTGCTGAACCCTTAAAACTAACACTAGTGCATGAATGACTGATGCTGCACCACATGACCGCAACAACAGAATAGGCTACACTACTTCATGTAGGCAGCTTCAGCTCAAATATCCATTCATCCACATCACCTGTCCTCTTCAGGGTTGCTGTCATACAGCAAGAGGCAGGTCGCAGGGCTAACACAGAGAGACAGATAACCCTTCACACTCACACCTTTGGGCAATTTAGAATCACCAATTAACTAACCTCTCTAACTGCATGTATTTGGACTGTGGGAGGAAACCAGAGTAAAAAACCCACACAAACACGGGACTAAGGTGGATTTGAACCCTGACCTTAGTTGTGCGGCAACAGTGCTAACCACCATGCCACCCTTCAGCGTGAAAAAAAGTAAAAATCTTTTCTTGCAAGAAAGGCCTAAATGAACGTCATTCTTCACCTTCATGCCCCGGCTGATCCTCAGTGTCACTTTTCCCAGCCAAATTTTAATCAAGAAGCAGCCCAAGATTGAAAGTTTTCATTACGTCGCGTTTTTTGATCTTAGTTTGTCTGTGTAGAAAAGTGGGTTCCCCTTTCACAGATTCAGGGACCGACCCAGAGCTCAGAGCTATTTAGAGGTAGACGGGGAAAACAGTAGAGGGCACCATGTGACCACCTGGCATGTCAAATCCAGTCAGTTGCCTCTGTTGTTACTGTTGATACAGCCATATAAAAGGCATATGAGGATATTTGCAGGTACGTTCCAGATGTAACACTGTGTTGCAAACAGGAAAATCTGAACTGATGGATGTATGTTTGGGTGCTGTAGGACCACCATCTGTTGGAGGATTTCAATTCTTCTACAACGCACATGACTGAAGATTTTTCTTTCGTATTAGAAATAGCAATCTAAACTAATCTGAACTCGATAACTTAAAAAGAGAATGTCTGTAGCCTGGTCGTCATCGTCATCATCACCCATAGGGACTGTCTGAACCCTTTGCCTCTCCTCCAGGTCCATCTGTCTCCTGAAGCTGAATCGCTTCGAAGAGGCCAAGCAGGACTGCGACTCGGCCCTGCAGCTGGAGCCGAACAACAAGAAAGCCTTCTACAGACGAGCCCTGGCTTTTAAAGGGTTACAGGTGCCGACACGCCCCTTCATTGTCATTATAAGAGGATTTATTGGATTCTACTCAACATCTAATTTCTCTGTGTGAATGATTACACCTAGGACTACCTTTCAGCCAGCAGTGACCTCCAGGAAGTCCTCCGACTGGACCCCAACGTCCGGGAGGCCGAGCAGGAGCTCGAGGTAGTGACGGGCTTGCTGAGACAGACCTTGATGGACAACACCGTGCACACACCAAGGGTAAAACAAGTTCTTTCACCTCACAAATACTCGATTTGATTTTCATTTTGATTATCATTATGCAGCATGAGGTTATAAAATCATACTCCTTTATGCAAGAGGTTGTTAAGGTGGATGAGATTAAATACACGGGGACAACCATCCAAAGCAACAGGCAGTGTGCAAGAGAGGCGAAGAAGAGAGTGCAGGCAGAGTGGAGTGGGTGGGAATAAGTGTCAGGGGGGGGATTTGTGACAGAAGGATAGCAGCAAGAGTGAAAGGGAAGGTTTTACAAAATGGTAATGTGGAGGATGAATTTGGCAGTCTCAAAACCTGAAGAAATAAACTGTTCTCCTGGTACGGCAGTGGATACTTCGTAACCAGCAGAGCCGTATTCCATATCCGTCGCTGATGCTCAGTAAACAGGTACTGCTGATATTCTGAGAAGCTTTAATCACCTGTTGATAAGCCTCCTAGTCTGGACACATGCCATACTGGTTTGTGCTATTTCCCATTAGCCAGCAGCGTGGCTTCACCACTGTCTGTGATCTCAAATTTCTTCAGATAAGGTTTCAAGCATTTTACAGGTTATTAAAACAAACAGAATCCCAAAGAAGAAGCTAACTTTTGATCATTTCCTGCAGGTTTGATGGCTCCTGCTGCTGCACACGTGGAGACGGGTGTGGACATTTACCATACTGCTGCGGAACTTTTAAAGCGATCAGCTACAATAAGTAAGAAGTGTAAAAATTAAATTATTTTTTAACTTTGGGCGACAAGCACAGTGGACAGCCAGCTTTTCAGCTCTGCATCATCTGCAATGTGTGCAAACCACATGTAACTCCTGAGTACACATAACGGGAAGCTTTATTTAAAGAGGCTAATGTCAAGGCACTTGTCACCCGCTTGCACTATAAATCATTCACATTATGATGTAATGTATAGTTCCATGTAACAGGCTGCAGAGCACTCTTATTTGTTAAGAGTGTTAAGGGGAAGAAGTGTGTATCAAGCGTGCCTTACTGAGATTAAAGGTTTTTGTTTGATTGCTTTTTAAAAAAAAAAAAATGATTTGAAAGATATGCACTCGTAGTGCAGGTAGTGTGTGTGGCACAGCAAGATCTAAAAGGGTCAAACTTCCAAGGTTTCAGTTATGTTGTTACAAAGCATTTGTCATTGTTTACATGTTCTGTGATAAGAGCTGCTACTAATTCCAAAACAAGCCAACAACATGATATAAACCGTCATCACTATTACTGTTGGGAAATGCTTTAAAAGGCTCTAAAATGAATTTGAACTTTACCAGTTATATTATTTTTTTTTAAAGAATCTGAGATCAGCACCTAAAAAGTGAACCTGTTATGCTTTTCTTTATTTCCTGTCTGATAAATGCTGTTACAATGGTGGAATTTCACATTAAAAGTGGGCATTGTTTAAAAAAAAAACAAATAACTAGGTCATCTTTTAAAAAGTTCAGACTTACTTGGCTTCCACCATTTTTTTTAGCACTAGTGCTGGGCTGATATCAGCTCAGAACACTTTTCCTTAAATGGTTATATGGTCATCTCAGCTCTAGCTGTGCCTGAAGCAAGGAGGCGGAGCTAACAAACGCTGGATTCTATTTGGAAGCCAGGCGAGAGGCAGCCAATCAGGGGTGGGGTGGAGGGGGGGTTACTTACCTGCAAATCAAACAAAGCTGGTCTAGTGGAGTCCTAGAATAAAAACATGGAGTTGGAAATGAGCATAATGAGCCCCTTTAAAACCACTTTTAGTTAACCCACTGCACTGGTTTTAGTTTCCATAGAAAGTTCCTCCACCTTCAGGTTTGTCCTCCCCTCACATTTTAGTCTGTGGTTGTGTGCTAAACATGCTTTATTGTCAGCTGCTGTTTCACCTGTTTGCACTTTCACAGGCATTTGAAAAGGACAAACTAGATGCTTATCAGTCTTGCATAATTTTGTCACCCGTGTTAGCTCCAGCAGGAACAGACGCTTTTGAAATCTCTCACTTCGACCGTAAGCAGGATGCAGAATGTACATCTTTTTCTTTTTTAGCACAATGTGCCACAATTTATTTTGCAAGTATTAAAATGTTGCGTTAGTTTTTCCAGTCTGATTACCAGTACCAAGTTTTCCTTTTATTTTGTTTTGTGTTATAAAAAAAAAAAAGAAGCCCCAAAAGAATCTTGATATAGAGCTTCATTCTTGAATGTAAAAGCATGTACTGTATGTAAATAGACTGAATGCAAATGTAAATAAACAATGTGCCTGTCTGCAAGTTATTCCACATGGAAAAATTGTGCTCAACCCATTAATAAGAGTGCTGCATAAACTGCAAATTTCAAACAGTGTGAATGACTACGCAAAGCAATCACATGAAGCTTGATTGTGAAATTTATTAATTGATATGCATTTACATGCACATTATAAAGCAAATAATTAGGAAGTACATACTTTTTTAAGATAACATAAGCTTATCTGACCCAATCAGAAAATACATCTGGCACTAGTCTCCAAATAATAAAAACTTGGATGAACTATTTGTCTCTGAGGCTGTATCATTTCCAGCAGCAGGTAGGTTCAAAATGGGTGGGAAAATCCTGCAGCTGGAGGATCGTGAGATGCACCAAAACTCACTAGTTTAGCCATTTTTACAGACGGACAGCTTGTGCCGAGCCTGGCTGGTTGACGTCACAGAGGAGCAATCTGTGGTCGGGCTGAAAATTTACTCCAGCTGTTGAAAGCTTGACGTAACCTGTAGTGTCAACTGTGCTGATACTCATGATGCTGGCTGCTTTGGATTAAAGGGATCTTATTGCCAACATGTGGATGACATAAACTTTAAAAAACTTTGGCTACTTCAGGGGAATATTTTTAAAAAAATCCTAAAAATGATTTATATTTGGAAAAAAAATGTTTTGGTTGCAAGTATTGGGTTTAATCCAATATTATATTGCTTTGACTTTCAACTTTATAGTCTTCACTTTCTTATGCACTAAAGCGTACTAAAAAAAAATTATTCGGTTATTGTCAACGTGTCAACTGCAGTGGCCTGAGAGCAGTCTTTGGTAGGCAAAACCAGCTACTGTGACAGCATTAGCATTCTGGGAGGGGTATTTATCAAGTTCATTTGAAGCATTTTATGTGGCAAATACAATAAATCTTTCTGATTATTTGATGTTTATCATTTGAGGAAACACAGAAAAAGAACAATACAAAGGAGTTCCCCACCAAGGCACTGTAGGTTCAATAATTATAAAATTATCTGCATCAATCATTTGCAAGGTTTTAAGAAACATCATGAAAACATGTAGTTAAAATACACCCAAACCTCTGAATATAAAATAGCCTTTTGATTTAGATGAGGGAAAATCAACAATTTAACAATTGTGCAACTGCTACTGAATACTGATTAAGATTTATGTGCTCAGATACATTTCTCACTGCAACTTATAGTGGTGTAACTGACCGGACTGGAAATGTGTGTTTTTACTGTGTAATTACTTAAAAGTTGTTTTTTTTTGTGTATGTTTAGCTAAATTTCTAGTTTTAAAACAAGCCTGAAATACTACAGTTTCAAATTTTGAAACTGGGATCTGCTGTGTTTTGTTTACAAGGGATAACTTAAAATTCCCTTTCTTAAATACACCACATGATTCAATTCAAAACTTGCAGTGAAAGTTTTAATATCTGCACAGGTGCAACCACAAATGAACAAACAAGAAAAAAACAAACAAAATAGAGAAAGAGATGAGGCGTGAGCTACACTTTGACTATTTTTTGATATCACAGCTCCCACCCGCTTATAATAAACAGTTGGACCCAACACAGGGCTTCAACATTAAAACCAACTTTCCCAAAATGGAAAATAAAATAAGCAAACACATAACAGGCATCACATTTTAAACAAAAAGCAAAGATTATATATATATATATATATATGTGTGTGTGTGTGTGTGTGTGTGTGTATATGATTGCAGACCATAAAATCTGCTGCTGAATAGCTGGTCCCTCTAAAGTGTATATGCTCGGCAGGCGCTTCCACACTCCTCCCTAACTGTGGCATTTCTCGCTGCCATTTAAAGAATTCACAGAATGAGCTGGTGGTGGACCACAGTGGGGACACAACCTTCTGTTACTTTTTCTTTTCTTTTCTTTTCTTTTGCAAATCTGCTCAAGAATAAAAGTTGTGGATTTTACTATAGCAGCTCAGTTTTACTATTGAAAAGATATTTTGCTTGCTCCTATCCAGCTTTTTCAGTTCTGCTTTTTGGAAAAGGGTAAAAACAGGTTTTGGTTGTGGGATTTGGTAAATCCACCAGGACTCAAAGAGTCTGCAGATCATCATAAAGCTGGACCTTCTATAATATCATTTCACCACCCTGATAACTTGCCTTACACCTGTCCCTGTACATGCAACTCTACTTACTTTAGGCCTTGCTGCACCAGTTGGTGCTTTAACAACTGGCTCAAACTTCACACGTCTGCTCATCCCGTCACAAAAGAACCCAATGACTCATCTGTGCTCTTGCCAATCTCTCTTGGCCTTAAATCTCAACCCTGTCTTTTATCATACAAACTGCCATTCACATATTTTGATAAAATATATATAATTAATTCATAGCCTTAATCCTGATCACTAGCTTCCCACCATGCATGGATTGGAGAGAGGGGGATTAATAGTGGCATTGGGTGATAAGGCTAACTGAGTTTGCTGTGTTAGTGCAGCATAATGACTGAAGAAGTCCTTTAGATGTCGGTTTGTATACAGCGCTTTCTTGTGGGGTTTACAGGCTGTACAGTGCTGCAGCTGGCCTCCTTTGTGCTCTCATCCTTCTCTGGCTCTGTGTCACCAACACTCTCCTCGCTGATGTACAGAAATGTACCGCTGCTTCCCTCGTTTGGTGAAGCAGGTGGAGATGAAGATAGCAGACGGCAGGAGAAGGCTGAATGGCTACTCTGGGATGGGAAGTGCTCCAGGCGGTCGTGCTCCACCTCGGGCATGGGTGCAATGGTGACGTCACTGAAGGTGGTGATGGGATTATGAGGGTGAAGTGCATCCATCGGGGGAGAGCAAGGTGCAGGAGCTGGTCTTGAGGTCTCGGGGTCCGAGCAGCTGAGCTCAGATGAGAAGTGGCTACAATGCGAGTCGGCCACAGAGGGAAGGCTGCCACTCAGAGATGGAGAATCAAACTCGGAGGAGTTCGTGCTGCGTTGCTCCAGAAGCTGAGCATCCATATCTGCTTGTGTCTCATTTACTTTTGTCTCGCCTTTGCTGCTGCTGGCTTTTTTCCAATGCTTGCCTTTGCTCATTTTGCTCCCTGATGTGGAGGGGTCCTTTGACCATGGTGGGGAGGGGCAGGAGTTGTTGACTTGCTGAGCACAGCAGCAGGTGGAGGGACACGAGCATGTGCCACCAGTAGCTCCTTTAAGGCCGGCAGAGCTGCTGCTACAGCTGGCTTCATCCAGGCTGCTGCTGGCGCTGCTGTGTCTCACCTTCTCCTGCTTAGACTCCACATCTGCCTGTACCTCCAGACTGTTGTCTCTGCAAAATCAAATTAGCCCACATTTAACTTAATTGACCATAAGGCATATGCCCAAAACTCTAAAAGAAACAAACAAACAAACAAACAAAAAATAAATAAATCGAGGAAATCTCATGAAATTCTTACTGAAACAGGGAGGATGAGTATACTCTGACTACTGACCTTTCTAGAGACATGTAGGCATTGAGGATGGACCCCGCCATGGCTTTTGTGCTTGCATTGTCGCTCATTGTCCCCAGACTGACTGTAGCGGACTCCCCGCTCAGGCTGCAACGTTCCTTCTGGACATCAGCTTGGACCTCCATCCTGAAAAAGTAAAAATAATCAAAACAATTAGGAAGCCTTGTTGACAGGTAATAGTAACTATAGTTTCAGTCTTAAAACATTTACTGTTGATCAAGTGGACATAAGATTTGTACCATTTGACAGTCAGATAGTCAGAGGCAGATGACACTGAAGCACAAGATTCAACCACAAGGAGAAAATAATACAAGAAAATACTAATTAAAGTAATAAATACAATATTCTATTAAGTGATAGAAGTAAAGAATGACATCTTACATATTTTGTTTTGAAATGTTAAAGAAATGTAGACAATGAGGGTGAATTTTTCCATCTGTACCTTTTCTTAACCCCTAACTCAACTCTCATGAGCTGTTAGTGAGAGACAGGGTCCATAACAGGGCCAACACAAAGAGACAGACAACCACTCACACTGTCATTCACAAGTACCCCCTTAAAGAGTTTGCATTTAGACTGCAGGAGGAAGCTGTAGTACCCACAGGGAAGCCGCGCAGGCACAAGGAGTACATGTGAACGCCACCCTAGCCAACCCCAAGACCGTTTTGATGTAAGGTGACACAGTGCTAACCACCTGTGTTCCTGTTTCAGAATGCATATTGTTATATTACTTACAGCGTAGTTACAATGACGCACTGAAGAGGACAGCAGCATTTTTCTAAGACAACAATCTGTTCGAACTCGTCCAGGTATGTTTATAAGTCATTTAGTGCAGATTTCTTAAAGCACAAACATTTATAACATGACCAGTCAGTACATTACCGGTTGTAACAGCTGCCTGAGAAGCTGCCGGTGATGCTGGTTCCAGCAAGTGCCGTGGTGCTGGCATTGTCACTCAGGTTGTCCCGCTGGGTGGAGCTCACGCCACAGCGCTCGATGTTGCTTCCGCTCACGCTGAGGCTCAGGCCTGTCAGACCACCAACACTTGCACCATCTCCAAGGCTGGCGTTGTTGAGCCGAGTCTCCGCCACCGAGGTTGTGTCTGATCAGAGAAACAAGGACACAGAATGTGCTTTTATTAGTTTACAGAATAGTTTGGTGGACAAAATGAAAGCAACAAAGTGGCTGTCTGATATAGTATTGCTGCATCCTGTGACTATAAATGCACAATGCAGTGAAACAAAATGGAGCATGGTTAGTGGGATAAACAGGTCAGAGTAGACGTAAATAATAAAAGAAACAAGAAAAACTGAGGATCGGACTTTATTCTTATTAAAATCAGAGCCTGAAGTTCACATTGGTGAACTTGGTACAACTTTACCACGCATTCTGAGACACCACGTCATTAAATTCTCATTAAATTCTGTGAAGGACTATCATCATGTCTCACACCTTATGTTTCGGAAAAGTTCAAATTCCCCGCTGTCATCTGCACTCATAATTATGACTTTCATTGATGACAGAAGCTGTGAGAAACAACGCGCCTTCCTCGAGGGAGACTTGACCTCACACAGTTCCCAGTTTGACAGTGACAATCACAATCGCTGACACTGTGCCAGTCATTTCACACAGTCACACACCTCGAATACTTTTTCTCCCATCAATAGCCCTTTATGAGGGCATGGCCAGAAGCAGGTGTAATGACTGTACTGTATGCATTCCTAACCATGAGAACAAAACTCATACAAAACCTTCTTGTGTCAGCTATGCTAAATAGCTGATTGTATTTTACTCTCAAAACTGACCGACAACAAAAACAGAGCTTATAATATGATTGGTATTGGTAATTCTTCATTAATATGCTATGCATAATTATTAGCTGAGCGACTACGATTTGTAGTTATTTCCCTTTGTGGTATTTTATCATGAGGCTCTGCTTTTCCTGTGTACAGTACAAGATTCTCACCTGTGGCTGCGGCACCATTGCCTATGTTGTCGTTTTCATCGTCAAACTCAATTCGCACCCCTTTGCCGTTGCCAGCAGAGACTCCACAACCTCCACTACGGCACAGGGATATCGGGACAACTCCATAGACGTATGCAAGCATGATGGGAACACCAATTCCTACATAAGGCAACATGAACACACATTATTATGACTGACACTTACAGAAAGGTAACCGGATTGATTAAAAATACCGTATGATTTAAGAGACTGGCAGGTGAAACATGGTTAAGCCCAGTGTTTTGATACAAACAGTACAAATGACCCAGAAAAAATGCCTTTATATATTTTCTATTAATATCAAGGCACAGATACTACAGCAAAAAACAAGGGGAAAAAAATGTCCTCACCGACAGTGACTGCAGCGACCACAGGCGACACGATCACAGACAGCGTCACACCACCGGCTATCACCAAGTTTCTCTTGTGTTTGGAGATATCCTTGCCTTCATAGCGATTATGGATCTGACGAGAGTCATCAGCAGAATAAACTGGAGAGATTCTCAAATAATTCGCATATTTTAAGGCTGATATATGACCAGCTTCTTACATGCGGAAGTTGTATTAAGGCTATAAAAATACATATTACACTCTTTACATAGTGATTTCATATGCAACACAGATAGGGCTGCCACAAAAAGAAGACATAACATAACCGCTCTTTACTAATTTGAATGATCTTCATCACAACTGTTCACACTTCTCTGAATAAACACATTTTGTATCTCTGTTGCCTGCTGGGAGCTCTCACCTTTCTGCCCACATAGACTGGGATGCCGATGATCATTGCAGGGATGGCGATGCCAGCAATAAGAGCGATACCTACGGGTGCTCCCACCAATGTGCCGAGCTGCCACAGGATCTTCTTCTTTCTGCTCCATGGCTTCTTCCCCCAGAAAGTGCAGCCTGATGGACTGGGAGGACATGAGAAATATCGATGCAATTTATCACTAAAACTTGGGCTAACTTCTAAGCTATAAATATTAAGGGAAATCTGTTAAAGCTATGAAAAATTTACGGGAGTGGAACCGGATAAGCTGTGCTACTGAGTGAATGATTAAAAGTTAACGGTCTCACCTTAAATAGTGCAGGTCAGAGATCTCCTTCATGCAAAGCCAACAGAACTCACAACCGCAGACGGCACAGGTCATGTGATTACAGCTTCCATCGTTCATCTTGATGATGTAGGCTGCACAGCGAGGGCACGGTTTGATGTCATCACCTGGTGAAGAAAGAAACACAGGCACAGACTGAATATTTTGCTAAAAACTATGAAGCTTTTTGTGCACTGTGAATTCATAATGAGTGTCCCCAAGGTGTAAACACCAAAGAGCTGGACAGGTTAGTCTGTGAGTTTGTAGGTTACCTGCAGCGCCGCTTTCCTGGCTGTAGCTGAGTGAGGATGACCTGAAACTCCTTAGCCGGAAGTGCTGTGCCCTTTGTTGCCGGGCCGTGTCGCACGTCTGGTTAGGATGCCACAGCTGTTTGCAGTGGTAGCAGAATTCTGTCCCGCAGCCCTCACGCCCACAGGTGATCTTTGGGCAGCTGGCACAGCCGAATGCAATGACTGCGTAACTTAAAAGGAGAAATACATCCAAAAATGGTGGTTAATAGCTGTTAATAGTGAGACAGAACGGACTTGCTGCTATAGGTCTAATCAAATCTGGGTGGCTGCATGTCACCATAGTAACCCACATCAGTCATTCCAGTGCTTTGAGTGCTATTTTGCGGTATCAATGAGGCAAAGAGTCTAACAAATGTTTCTTTTTTATAAATGAATGCATAAAACTTGACAAAGTCACACCCTAAAACCCGTCACTGTAGCAGTCATTTATATCCCATCACAACTGCTGCTTTAAATAGCCTGCTTTTTATATCTGTGACAATAATAATATGAATGGTAGCAAATGTTTCCTCCAAGCTCCTCCTGTCCCCTTGGGGCGAGACATCGGTGATTGTTTGTGTTAGCTACCGCAGCAGATATAACAGCTTTACTTAAAACACTGAGACTGCCATTCAAGCATCCCACATGATGGTTATCACGGGGAGGTGAGGAAAAGCAAATACTCTGACACATAAATTTAACAATGTGTAACCAGCCAGCTCTTTAGTGGGACGTGTATGAATAAAGGCTCCAACAGCAAGGAGCATTTTCTGCATTTCTATACGCGGTTGTGTAGAACAGAGCCTAAAGGAGGACAAGTTGCTTATTCAGTTCAGCACAAATTCCCAGGAGGAAAAAAAGTCTACATAAGCAGATGTCATGGCCCCACCTGACATATACAGCTGTGAGTCAAGATCTTTGTTAAAATGAGATAAACATTTAATCCAATAGTGTTGTTAACATCAGCTGACATGAGGGGAGCAACAGTGAATGCAGCTGGAAACAAAGTGGAAAGAAAGTCAGCAGTGACATTTCTGGTTACTTAATTTACAGAAAGACAGACAGAAAGAAAGAAAGACAGAAAGAAAAGAGGAAGGCCATTTGTCAAGTAATAAATACTTCTGGGAAATAAAATTATTTTTAAGTCCTTGAATGAAGCAAAACGTTAAATGCTCACTCAGTCTTTCATGCTAGACTGTAAGGTTAACTTGACAAAAAGCAGATTAGAGTTCTCTTAAATGCTAAGTTATATAATTATATCTAACATTTCCTCAGGGTCAGTGTTATCTATGAAAAAGGACGAAATATAAGAAAGAAATCAAAAAGTGATAGTAAATTTTAAAAAAACCTTCAGATGAAAGAAATGGAAGTGAATGCTCCCCTTAATGACACAGCTGACTAGCAGCAGTAGAGGCTTAATGTGAATGCGTACTAAATAAAACATCAAAAAAACCATCATAAAACAGGCAGAAAATTTAAAGAGTTTTATTGTTTTACAAATTAGACAAGGTCAGTAGTTTTGTTTAATTTAAAATCTTGCTTATTTTGATGTTTGGTTATTATGTTTTTCATTTATTTATGCAATTCTATAATTTATTTAGATATGCATTGATTGTATTAACAAAAATAAGTAAGTTAAATATGTTACTGTGTTTTGTTTTGTTTTTATGAATGATTTGGGTGATGGGTCCCCTTTATTTGGCTTGAGCATCTGCACCCAAAAATGTCTGTGCATGTGCCTGCTTGTTAAAGTATGAATCATGTAAGGCTACTTTAGAGAAGCTCCAGAATAAAACTGTGGGCTTTTAATTACTAATCCATTTAGATGTTGATTTTGTACTTGGTGTGTGTAGTGAAGAACCAAAATACACCTGACTCAAACATAAATCAGTTTATATCTTATTCATATTGTTATATATTTTATATACATACATATATATATAAAAAGCCTATGACGACAGACCACACTGGCCATCATCATTCACTTACTGCTTGCGTCTTTTGGTTGACAGAATAAACACGGCTATTACTGCTGCGAGATATTTTTAGCTGAGGAATCAATGCAGGTGCTGCGGTACACTTC
>VUQK01004749.1:5669-18631 GCA_015106715.1 Bujurquina vittata | reverse complement strand
GGAGATGTTTTCTTGCACATCTGGAGCCCTTTAATTTAAAAAAAACGTTTTTGGAAGGGAAAACCGAACCAAAAAAAAAAAAAAAAATCATTGAGCCCAGGTATTCAGTCACTAATTTAATATCAGAGGAATGGCCTCCAAAACGTGTCATATCACATATCACATTAATTCAAATCTTGACGCTCGGATTTGCAGCTTAGGCAGCCAATTGACTGCGGCTATAGATATTGAATTTACTGTCCAATATCACTAGAATAGCACAGTGTAAATAATGTGTTAGGTTGAGCTCAGAAATATGCATAGTGGATTCTTACTTTGCATTATTTGACCCCTGACCATGTTTCCACGCAGGCCCTTTAAGGTAGCAAACAAAAGAAGGATCGCCGATTAGGAGCATCCAGGAGCAATTTGGTTGCAGTGTTTTTTTTCTGCCAGTGACAAATGGAAGTTTTGTTTTATGAAATATAAATGTCTGCAACCTCCAGCCTCTCTCAAATAGGATGAAATAGAGAGAAATGAGGAAGTGTAAATCAAGGTTAGGCATCACTGTGCACTATCCTGCAGCTGAGCTGAGGTGAATGGGGTCTAGTTTTCTTTTCATGCTCCTCCAGTTATTGAAAAAAGGGCGGATATTGCGTCAGATATCCACTTGATTCACTGCATATTTACTCCTTTCTCTTTCTTTTCCAATGAGAGAAGCCTTCAGTGTACATTGAATTGAGTGCAGTGACATTTTGATCTTTCTTTTTGGATGATTTCGTGTTTAGTTATGAAATGTCTGTAAAGCTCTGAGAATTTCAGACGCCATTGTGAACCGCTGAGCCGGGGTCAAATAATACGAACCGCCCCGCCGCCGCTGTATCTGGCCCGGAAGGTACCAATCAGAATCAGGATCACGTTTCATTCTCCCAGCATGTTGCATCCTGCAAAGGGGAGAGTGTGAGTCTTCACAGCAAGGGAGGGGTTAAAAAGAGATGATTAATCAGGGGAGGCTTGCAGTGTGTGGGTGTCTGTGTGTGTGTGTGTGTGTGTGTGTGTGTGTGTGTGTGTGAGCAGGTTGAATGGGGGTCTGGCATCTAAGCGGCAAGGTAATGAGTGGAGCCACAGTGTGTGTAGACCTCTAGCCTCTGCAGTGGAGAGGAGGGGGGCATGAGTGGAATACAGAGACGCTATTTCTCCCGCTGATGGCTCTGTTGGTTATGGATGAAACAGCCCCGGCCTCTTTTAGAGCATCCCAGCAATTCACTGTGGGAAGCTGGATTTGTTTCTCTCATCAGCGCAAAGGATGTAGGCTTGATATAATGTGCATCCTCACAGATTACACTTTTTTTTTTATCTCTTTGATGACTTACCCCGCCTCCAAAAAAAAAGTTAAAGAAAATACTAAAACTATAAATAATTATATCATACCTATACTACCTATACCACTTGAAACCTTTGCAACAAGAGGCAAAAGGGCCATGATGCAGTGTTCACTGTGTACAGTACTTTGTGTGCATAATTGTGCAATTTAGTCACAGGCTGCTAATCTAGTAAGCTATGGCTGAGCATCACATTGATATAACATCACATTGTTGATGATACTGCAGCTTTAAATGAGCAAAACTCTACTATAAGACACACAGCATTACATTAACACAGAAAAAACACAAACAGATTGACCAGCATGTGATCTCTTTTAAATTAGAGCTACTTAAATTTACGAATAATATCTCATTAACAGAAAATGGGAAGAAAAGGGAAGGCTGCTCTTTATAAATAGGCATATGCATGTGATAATGGACAGGTTTTTGGTCCCCTTGTGCTTACAGGCAGTCATGTTTGAGCAACCTTTCAGAGCATGCTAGCCAGTCCTCTGAATCCAGGGTTCTTTGCCTGACCGGCATGCTTTAGCCAAGCAGCTAACCACCCAAGGCTTCGCGCGGCTAATTAGCATGAGAAGTATAAGGAGGATCGGGGGAGGCGGGGTTGTCATGGATGGCGAGGCCATGGATGTTTCTATGGTGACGCTTTCATCACTTGTGCTGAAGCCAAGTTTACTTTTCCTTGTGCACTAACTGAGGACTCGATGCTCAGTCTAAACGCTAAATTTAAACTGAGCTTCCTGCAGACGTGTAGGCAGGCCGCCATCGTTTTTGTTTTTAGCTCTTCGTTCTTCCTGTACAAGAAATGCGGCCTCGCCGACTGACTATTTTCAGAGAGTGCCGCCGTTTTGTGTATTATGTTTATCACGTTGTGTCTCTCTGGTGACACAAAGGTTTTGATCTGCCAAATGGTGTTTGCAAAGCTGCGAATCAGAGCAACGTGGAATATTAGCCAAAGTACTGTATGTTCCTGCTAATGTTTATGACTTTTTGTTCCTGTCATCTGTTACTGCTCTGAATTCCACCAGTCTAACTGGATAAGAATACAAATGACTAGCCTATAAAAACTTTTTTTCAAAAAACTTTTTCCAAGCAGCAGATCTCATGCAATCTGTTTCACCTGATTGCACATAAGTCTCAGGATGCGTCAGAGTAGTAGCAGGATGTGACAAAAACCCTTCTGGATGGGGCAATCAAGCTGCCGCATTTTTTTTTCCTCCAAGTGTTTCAACAACGTGCTAATGTATAGACCGGTGGAGTGAGTCACTCACCGTTTCTGTGTGCAGCTTAGATGCTGTGTTTAATGATTATGAAGAGCAGTGGATTTATGGATTTAGGGAAGCTACATGAAACAAAGATAAAGACTTTGACAGATGAGAAAATATCAGGCTTAGTCTCTGGGAAGTGTCGCAGATGAAAGATGTAAGCACACTCGCGTGCCGCCCCCTCATCCTGACTCGGGTCTTTTTGGGAGATTGTGACGTGCAGACAGAACGGGAGGGCAGGTCACCCCAGGTGATTACTTGGTATTCACGACTACGACGGTCACACAGGAAGTTCAGATTCACATATAAGCAGGAGCACCCAAGGGATCCGTGCGAGGAGAGTGCGTGGTGTTATTAACTCCCCCTGCCTGTTCTGATCTGTTCCCACTTGACATTAGCGGGAGAAAATGACATGCTTTTAGCAGTGGCTGCTCATATAAGAGGGTTACCTCTGTCAGTTAGAGGTGAGAGCTGGTGGGAGCTGACAGGAGCTCGAGTTCTCAAGAATAACCTGGTTTAGAAGATGGAAGGGAAGGAGAGAGGAAGGATGGGGTTTTGCTGTCTTCCTTTGAAGGAGAATGGATACACCAAAGATGTTTGGCATTTTAAAAAAGGAAGAGAGTGGCTTTCTTTTTCCCTTCTGGATGCAGGTTCACATTAATATTGCTTTAAATGCATCTCCATCTTGTTGGAACCTCCACTGGCATCTCAATGGTTTTTGTTGCCTCTCAGCCGATGCTAATTGTAATCTTTTAGCGTGGCCACCAGCCGAAGGTAACCATTTAAATGTCTCTACCCAGAAATGCTCTCAAGGTGATGTCAGTGAATCCCAAAGAGCATGTTTTGTTCATCTCCAGAGGCCTAAAGAAAACTAATGTTGCACGTATTCAGTCCAGGTTTCTAAAGGCGAGCTTTGACAAAGAGTTGATGCTCTGCTTTTAAATCAGATTCTTAAATTTACTTGTAAGCCCCTAAATTCTTACCTTTTTCCGAGTTCATCCTCTTTTTTTCCTTTCTTTTCTTTTCTTTGTTCTGTGTTTCCAACTTCAATCAATCTCCCATCCCTAATTAGGCCTCCGCCTCACCTCGGCCAGCATAATGATGGTGTGTCCGCATAAAAAGCTCCCTTCTGTTATTTTCCTCCACTTCAAAAGCTGTTCCCCTGCAGACTCCCCTGCTATGATTTAGCAGTAGGTCTTTAGGTTTGTTTGTCCTCTGTTTTGTTTAGTCATTAAAGTTGTCACACTCTCTTTGGATCAAAGCGGCTTCAGGAGCGGTGCAAATTAACGTCCTAAATATTAGTGGTGACACCTCGTTAATGGGATGCAACATGTCACAGGGGAAGCAGCAAGCCAGCGTGAGGCATGGCGGGTTTTCATTCTGGACATAGCTGCAGATTTCTGCGAATTTGGAGTCCTGGCTGCAGCTTTTATGTTATGTCAAGTTGTGGTTTTGGTCAGCGGAGGGGTACTTGGCAGCGGTGGTGGTAATTAGGAGCGCTGGCTGGGTGTTGCAAGACGTTTTGCAGGTTGTCAGGCGGTGGGTGTGGTGCTGAAATGTGATTGACGGTGAGTGGGTACAGCGGTGGGCATTGTGGCAACTGTGGTTGGCTGAGATTGGCAGGCAGCTCTGTGTAAGTTCTTTGCTGACTGGCAGACATTTTAGCCTTTTGTGGTTCTCCGGGGTGCTTTCACACAACTATAACCAGTTAGTGTGTGCCTGTGAGCAGGTGCGCCACAACTGTGATGCCTTTGGGTTTCCCCCTGGTTTCGTCTCCAAATCTTTAACCGGGGACACAGATGACCTGACAGACCTACACGCTGATGGATGGATGGATTTAACTTTCCCACAGCAGGGTCTGCGCCCGAACCACTCGCTCTTTGGTGTGAGTGCCCAAGCACACCATAGACATGCACTGAAGGCTCACGCTAATGAGAAAAGGAAGAGCTCTGGAGGTCTTTGTTTTAATGAGAAGGCCACGGCTCTGCCTCACCTCTGCTGGTAAACAGCAACAATCACAACAACTCACTGAATTCATCCTATGCAGTGTGTGTGTGTGTGTGTGTGTGTGTGCATGTGTGTAAGTTAACTAACTTTGCTAAGAGGCCCTTCTATTCCACATTTGCCAAGCTTGGGGCGCTTGTTAGTATATTGTCAAATTCCTTCATGAATACACAACCTCAGGCGCACACACACACACACACATGCACACTCACACACACAGATGCTCACAGCCAAATCAAATCTCAGCTGGCCAGACTGATGTTGAAGGCTTTTAACGCAGCTGTCGTTGGCTAGTCTTTCTACACACACTCAGTCATGAATCTCCAAATGCATAGAGCTTTGTGTGTCTGTGTGTGTGTGTTTGTGTGTAAAATCAAGGCGGGAGGGAGCAGTGACACTGCAGTTTGCATTAGCCTTCTTTGCCATTCCCCACCGCATGCCTGTCAGCCTGCGCTTAGCTTAGCGTCTTCATCTGCAGAGGATTAGCATGCAGCACTAGCCGGCACTATGAGCTGAGTCTCCCTCTCTGATTAGGCGTGATGCATTTGAAGCCTCCACGGGGAGAGAGGACGGCGCGCACTCCGCCGCTTGGCATATCGGCTCATTGTATTAAGCGGTGTGTGTGCGGGATGTTAAGCAGATGTTTAGTGAATGCAGCTTAGTCGAGAGAGAGAGAGAGAGGGCTCATTTTAAACAGCCTACACAGCAAGTCCACAGCAGCAGAAAGGAAGCATTGACACAGAAGCGCGCCGTCCACTTTGGGTTTTGTATTGTTGTGTCCACAGTTCAACTTTAACTCACAGAGACGTACCTGAATTACATTACACCAGTTCAGTGGTTTTCAAATGAATACAAGTTGTTTTATAGGAAAGCCTTCTATGGTGATAAAAACTAAGACATCTCTTCACTGCTGAACTGCTGCCTCCGATCAGCTGCTTCTGCTCTTTTGTGATGCTTTTCTGCTGCAACTTGTTCCTATTTGGGCCCAGCAGCAACATGTTGGGCCTTCCTGTTCAACCCAGAGTTACTCAGTAAAGGCAAAGCCTTTGAGTTTACTTTTGAGTAACTGGTCATCTCTTTCATTGAGGTGCTCCCAGAGCCTTGTTAGGAACTCCTGAATCAACTATTTTTTTGCATCATTGGCATTCTGGAGCAACATTTTATCGCATGGGGCATGTTTGCCTGATGTTTGCCTAATTGGAAATCCTTGACATGCAAAATGTCACTGACCTCTTGCATTAATCCTGTAGTGATCTTGGTTTGGTTTCAGCGCAGAGGCGCATCCTTCATGTGAAATAAGAAAACCCCCACGGGACAGAAGTGATCACACTGTTTGTGAGTATTCTGTTATGTAAATTGGCATTTAGTCTGTCTCAGGCCTCTAGGGAGCATCAGAGGTATTGCACAAGTCTGTTCAGACCTTTCCAAGAAGAGAGTGCAGTGCAGCGAGTCCCCTGGGTGCTCATTATGGAAAACTCTGGTCGACAAAACAGGCCCCAACGCTACAAACATACGCACACAAGCCAGATGTAGACTCATGTCTTGCACGGTTCTGTCATATAATTGATGACAGCCCGAGTCAGTGGGTCGAGTTGCGTCACTTGTGACTTTATCAATATTTTAGCATGCGTAGTCCCAACCTGAGCTGTTGCACCCGCGCAGGAGCAACAAAAAAGCAAACAAAAGGCTCGTGCCTGTCCTCATATCTCTAGCCGATTACCAGTATCGCCTCTATCGCTCTGTAATTTCTTGTCTGCTGCCGCGCCACTTGAAATGTAAATGGCAAAAACAAGTTTCACAGTTTGTAACGAATGAGATGATTTGATGCGAATGATATAAATCCTCAGAGAAACAGACTGAAGTCTAAGAAGGGGAAAAAAAAAACAAAAAAACAGAGACACAGATGGAGGGTGGGATGAACAGGAGGGCGACAGAGAGAAGAAGAAAGAAGGTGAGAAAAATAGAGAGGTGGGTGGTAGACAGTTCCTCCGGCACCCTTGGGTGGCGTTTGCTGTCTGTGTGTCTGTGTGTGTGTGTGTGTGTGTGTGTGTGTCCCGCAGATGAGTAATGGCCTCTGACGTGCATGTCTCTCTTGTCTCGTCCTCCATCCGTTTCATCATTACATGCCATCAATCTCGCCGTCTCTCAATCTCCCTGTCAGCTCCCTCTGTTCCCCTTCTCTTTTTCTATCTGCCTCTTTTCCCTCGTCCCTTCTCCCTCCTCCTCCTCCTCCTCCTCCTCCCCATCTCCTTACACGGGCTTATTCTACGCTGACTGCAAAGTCCTTGGGGTCCTCACCGCCACTTCTTCTCCTTCCTCTCCGCTCTGCGCTGAAGCATTGCTCTGTTTCTCACCTGAGCCCCAGTTTAATTTCACTGCGAGAGTGGCGCTCACGCACTCATGCACACACACACTCAATCATTCACTCACCTAACACCTTCGCGCGCGCGCACCGACTCGCCAACAAACACGGACGTGCACGCACACATTCAAAAGAAGCTGTCAAGAGTAATGGTGTTTAGTGTAATTTACTGTACCGCCATTGTAGCCTCTGCTTTCTCAATAGGAATCATTATAGAGATTACATAATGGGGGTAATTTTTCTTCTGCCGTATACAGCACTGTGACAGCACTACAAAGTGTTTTGGAGGCTGGAGAAGCCCTGTTAGCTGTAGCTGGGAAGTAAATGGGTCCGGTGCAGCCCGGCCAAATCAGCGCCTGTTAGCCTCCCTCCCCCCTTCTTCAAATCCATGCCTATTACCCTTTAACAAACCCGAATGGATCCAGAGTATTGATCTGTTGGCGAGGGAATGCTCTCTTTGTTCAAACGCGCACGCTGAAAACAGGCGAGAGCAGGAAGTGGAAAATTTGACACGGAGAACTAATGCGCTATAGAAAATATGTGCGCTTGACTTTGTGTGAGGACATGACGCTGCGTTAGAGCCCCAGTAAAAGCTAGTCTTTATATTTTTAATCTATGGCCCAGTTGAAAATGTGTCTTCTAAGGATCAAACACTTCGTGTGAGTTTATCTTTTGCTTTTTTTTTTTTTTTTCGTTCATTCATAGAAAAAAGGCGGCTGCACTCAGATTGGATTCACAGCAGTTGCAGTGGATTCCAATTAAGATCAAGTGGAACTGCAAAGACGGATATCAAACGATGTAAACAGGCTTTCAAAAATCACTCGATTCGATATGAATGGTTTGAATCAATGATTTTAAGAAAAAAAAAAATGGCATTGTTGTGCAGCAAGCAGTTCGGCATCCGTGTCAGTGCTTGTGGGGATTGTGGGAGCCTCCCTTTGGATCTGCTCCTTCTCCTCACGTCCATGAAAGCGTTGTGAAGCATCCAGCCAGTAACTCCCAAAAGAAACAACAAATTAAAAGAGAGAAAGAAACATTTTATTTACACGTGTCACGGCAAAAAAAAAAAAAGAAAAAAAAAAAGCACATGGAGGGACACAAGAAAAGAGAGATGGGGGAGTTTTAAGGTTAAGTAGCATCAAATACAACCACAATGTATCGATAATTTAGTCCTCATGCTTCCATTTATATCACCAGAGCAGCTGTCAGGACTCAGTTTATGATTCAAAAAACCAAGTATAACTCGGTCACGAAAGATTGCATCAAAATAAAAGTTAGAGGAGCTTTAATATGTTGCAAGAGAACCACTCACATGTAAGAGCGGCATGCCTGTAGCTTTCAGTCTGCAGACTGAAAAGGCTTCATCTGGGAGAAACTGACACATGGTGCATGTTAGCCTTTTTTAGACTGAATTCAGCTGCGTCTGGTTTGTGTTTCAGAGCAATTTAAGCCGTCGCTGTGTTTCAAACATTTGCTGGACAGCAGCTGTCATCCTCTCGCAGCCTGATCCGGGTTTTGAACAACAGAAACGTGGATCTGAGTGATTTTAACCTGCGAAAATTAGTTATTAAATTTGCGAGTTGTTTCACGGTCGATTAAAAGTCTCTCAGAATGTCCCCGGTTGTGCGCAAGAATTCAATTTGCACATTTAAAAGGGTGCAACAAAAAAAGTAATTCAAGGATTATAACAAATTAATGTTACAGCGGAGCACGGCAAAGTCATAATATCACTTCTTAAATGAGTAATAAATAATGTGTAATAGTGCCAGGTTCCCTTATGATGGAGTAATTGACTCTCCTCTGTGGTGCTCCGAGGTCATTACCTCCCCAGTGATGATTCATGTGTTCTCTAATTGCTCTGACATCATCCATGTTGGATACACACAGTATCTCTTATAAAACGCACACGCACGCTTCCTCATTTGGCTCAGCAGCAGCCGAGTCTGCCAATATTGTATTTACATTAAATGCGGATAATTTGATAGACCCTGCATGGGTAGAAGTTTGCTCCAGCATCAATATGGCTGCACAGGTGTCTAACCTTGACTCCTTACCCAGCATGGCTATTCATAGGCCATTAATTAGAGCAGGATCCTTCTAATTAACACACAGGCGCACTTGCTTTCTCTGTGACACGCGCACGTTCGCACTCATACACATTCTTCTTCCCCCTGCACTCCACTCTCTTCACGTTTGAGTTCCATTTAATGCGCCCTGTTTGATTTGCCCTGCTAAAGTAATGAGTTTGGAAAGCAGACAAAAATTCTGAAGTGTGTTT
Organism: Bujurquina vittata; assembly: GCA_015106715.1. Lineage (NCBI taxonomy): Eukaryota > Metazoa > Chordata > Actinopteri > Cichliformes > Cichlidae > Bujurquina > Bujurquina vittata. The sequence continues at coordinate 9,358 of VUQK01004749.1, read as the reverse complement.
TGGAGGAGCCTCGGGATAATTTGAAGTCCTGGGGCTGGGAGTGGAAGTGCGCTCGCTCGCTTACACCCACAGTAGTACACATTTGCGCGCACGCAAGCGCGCAAATGCACACTTTGCGAGCACAACTGTGCGGCGGTGTTTGTCTCGTGTATTATGTGTATGTTTTCGCAGCCGAACGAGAGGTTTTTACGCATTTTAAATGTTCTTCAGTGGAGTCAAGCAAAACAAAATCAGAGAAATCAGAGAAAATAACACTTTTTTTTTTTTTGTTCCCCATAGTATTTCATTCAGAAAGAAAGTAGCTGTTGTGTTTTTGTTTGTAATGAGCGATTGTTGGTTATACAAAGTGGCTCTCCGCATCTCCTGAGAGGAGGACTTGTTTTTTAGTGTTTCAGCAATCTAGTCTTTTAGAGCAAGTCCAATTCAATTGAAATCACATCAAGTATCATTTCTTGTTAAAAGAGACTCAAATTAGGTATGAAGTCTTCTCGAGTCCCTTCGTTCCTCGTGGAAAAACAAGTCATTAGAAATAAGTCTCAAGCAAGTCAGTCAAGACAAGTCTAAATGAATTTATTGTCAAACATGTACAGCTGGAGGACCTTAAACATGTCTTAAACGTGCATATTCTCCAAAGGCCAGCAGGGGGCGACTCCTCTGACTGCAGCCTGAGTGTATAGAAGTCTATGAGAAAATGGCTCTACTTGTCACTTAATTTATGACCTCAGTAAATCTTTTCCCAGTGATGTTTTGATCTCAGTTGTTTCTTTCACGCCTGTTAAACAGAGCATGTGATTTGTTTTGTTAATTAAGATTACGTGTAGAATAAAATAGATGATAAAGCAGGGTGTGGCTACATTGTGACAAGTTGTGGTTTCTCAGTCAGATCCACCGCCCGCTCGTTACATCTGGGTTCATAAAAGCCAAGAAAAAAAAAAAAACTTAAGGCTTTAAATAGGACTTTGGTGGCATCACGGTGGCTACATCCATCTTTTATGTCCTTTGTATGGTGGCGTGTCCGAGCCAATCTCAAGCAATTCCAAGTTGAGTCTCAAAAACTGTTGGTAAGTCTCATAAAATTCAAGTCAAGTTACAAATTCTTACAATTTCAAGAATGAGCCTCCATCAGTAAAAAACTATCCAACTGCATCAGTAGGCCTCCTAGATACTGATCTTTGAAATGATTTTTCATGCAATCTTTATCCATCTGCTTATCCAGCACCCAGAGAGAACCCACACAAACACGGGGAGAACATGCAAACTTGGCCAACCAGTGGATTAGAGCCCGGGACCGTCTTGCTGTGACGCAGCAGTGCTAACCACCGTGCAGCTATCGTTATTAAAGTCTTAAAGTTGTTGTCATATTTTACATGTTAAAAATCAAAACTTAAATAGTTTCATATTACAAAAATAAGTTTCAAGTCTTCAGTCACATGACACACAACTAGTAAAGTGTCTACCTGAAGCCAGTTGACAAGTTTGAGTAAGATATTTGGAAATGATGGAGATTAAACATTTAACCTGCAAACAGTGTACAGTACTGCAGTATTTAGACAGGATTAACAGTGCTGCTAGATTATTTAACAGGTAAAAGAGGCTTATTTGGAGCAGGTCAAAAGATAAAGACGCCCTTGGAATTAAGAGATAAAGAAGGGTTCAGTAGATTAGGCCTAATAAAACACAACAGCATTTTTCCCGCACAGCCAAATCTTTGTTGTCTAAACAATAACAGCTGTGACTGTGGAGTACACAAATAGCTCTGCAGCATTTTCACATCTTTCCCTTGTGCCAAAAACATTTTGCCAGCTACATTACAAGCACTTAGAAGCTGGAACGGCGCAGATGCACGTTTTTCCTCATGTGGTTCACATGGAAACACGTCAACCCGGAATCTTCTCAGGCTGCAAGGTGCTGTCATCTCCAGACTATCCCATCAGAGGAAAGTCCTGCTGGGCCCTGCGAAATGCACAATTTCAAACGTCAAGTGAAAAGCTACGTGAGAACAAATGATAGATTTGGAGAGTCCTGGATCCAAGCCAGAGGGAGATTTAGTTATGAAGTAGGATGCAGATTAGCCTTCCTCCTCCTCCTCCTCCTCCCCTCATTCCTCCTCAGCATTCAGGCCTCATCCCGCACCAATACAACTCGTTGGCGTCTGTTAGCCTGAAGGAAGAGAGAGACAGACAAACAAGGATGAAGTGAGAAAAAGTAGATGATGGGTTAGGGCTGAGCAGCAGGGTGAGTGAGGCAGAAGAGCCAGAGAGGGAGTAGCAGGAGGGAGGGAGACAGGGAGAGACGGTTCATTAAACATTTAGAGGGATGGAGAGCAGACAGGCCTCTCGATTTCTCTCCTTTTACTGTTCAGGAGATAGGACATTGAATGTAGGTCTGCCCGTGCACTGACATGCACCCGTGTTAGTGCTTCGTCTATTTGTGTATATGCGCATACATCTCTGTGTGACTTTTCTGTCACACTGAAATTCCTGCTTGTCCCCACAGGTCTAGATAATGGCTTGGAAATGTAACTGCACGACCCTAAATAAGGCATCCCCGGTCATGCTGTAACACTGTGCTTAATCCCTATATCAAAATACACACACGTACACATGCTAAGACAAACACCCAGCGTAATGCAATTCCAAGGTTAGCCAAAGAAATTATGCGTTAGTCGGGCTTACCCGTAACGTGTCTGCCTCTCCATATGAACTGGAGTGTATTTACCCTTGTACACACCTCTGTGTATTGTCCCATTTAGCATGGTTCCCACTCATGCATCCTAATGGCCCCAGAGAGCCAGGGAGTCTCTGCTGTCTGTTATTAGTGAGCAGCACAGATCAATGGGCTCTGGGGCTGCAGCGCTAGCCTGTTAGCACTTCCCTATTCAGACCCACTGAGCCGTGGCTAACGCCGCAGTGAAAGTGTTTGCTAGGATAAAGTCTCTGAAGTGGGGAGGCACACCTGTACCCACCCTACTTCTACAGATGTAAAGCTGAGCTCTAAAGCCAGTGAGAAGTGAGAGGACCACTGTGGATAGGAAATGAGAACGCATACAAAGGGGCTTTTGATGTGCCAGTTTGGGTCCAGCGGGTGGGCATTAAAGGGCAGATTCACCCAATTTAGCAAAAAAAAAAAAGAAAAACAACATATTTTCTCACTTACTTCAGCTTCTATCCAGCCGTGCTGGTGGTTTTATCAGGTTCAGAGATATTTGTCTCGGAGATTGCAGCCGCCGCAACAATCGGAGGTAAAAGGAATTTCATTTGTTGGCCTCAAAGCATTGACAGCCTGCATTCAAAAAGTGTAATGGCATCTTTCCAGAAGCACTGCCCTTTATAATACACAGACACCACTGCGAACTGTTTTCTTAGGGAAATTTTCTCCAGTGGAAAGCGTTTTTAGTGAGCTTTAATAAAGATAAAAGCAATCTATTTATCTAGATACAGATAGTTAGTGGGGGAAAATACAGTATTTATTCTGCTGTGGGTGAGCAACTCTTTGTTCCTGGCAGCAAGGTGGTGCAGTGTTGAGGCAGTGCTGTCACCTCATAGCAAGAAGTTTTTGACTCCAAGTCATAATAATTTCACGTCCTTCACTATTTCTTTCGGGGGGGGGGGGCAGTTCTTCGTGTGATTTTTGTTGCTTTATTTTGCTAAATTACTTGAGAAATAAACTCAGCAAAAATCAACTTATAA
>VUQK01004743.1:3450-14426 GCA_015106715.1 Bujurquina vittata | reverse complement strand
ACGCCCTCACGCCCCTGTTTTTTTTTTTCCTCTGGTGACAAACTCCAGCCTATATGTGAAGTTTCTATAGCAACCCTGTTGCCAGCATGATTTCATCAGTTAATTTCCCCATAGGCTGTCTGACAAAGTGAGAAAAACAAAAAAGACTTTGGGCATCAGGTTGACTTTGCGGGGGTGAGGTCTGCTTCTCAAGCTCCACTTCTGCTCACTGTTTAATTTGCTAAATGACTGTCACTGCTGGACTGTAACCATTGGGAACCAATCAGAGCACGAGATAACTGTTTTCGATCAGCTTAATGACCTCAAATTCAAGGCACTGACACTCACTGTCACTAGGTGGCGTTCCTTTTTTCGTTTATTTTTAAATATCACAGCAGTGACAGTAATCGCAGCAAGGATGGAAAATGTGTGTTAAGACTCCTGAAGGCAGAGATGCCCCGTCCGTCACCTCTTCCCGGGAAGCGCACAGAGAGAATGCTGCGAACAGTCAACAGGAAAAGCCAGGTGTTTGTGCGAGCAGGACAGAGCACAACCTGCCTTGTTAATGTCTCCCTGACAGTGGGAGATGCCTAATGTGGGTGGAACACGCACAGCCTCGGCTTTGATGGGCGTTCAAGGGGGCCGCTCACACGGCTGGAAATCCGGCAGCTTTTAGAGTCTCACTGTGGCCCTAGAGGTCTTTGGAAATGTCAATCATGTGCCCTTGGACCCACATGCTGGGACCTGGACTTTGCTTCACCTAGCCCTGCAATTCTCTTGCAATCAAAAGACCTCAGCGGCCCACTTCATCGAGTTGGCAATACGAGCTGCCTTGAAACTCTTCTTCAAGTAATCATAATTTAGAGAATCTTGAACACTGGCCTCCTTGATGAAGTCGCCTTCCCAGTAAAATTGTAGTAAAAAAAAAAGAAGTTAACTTTCAAGACTACTATGTGCTAATTCTTCTACTTATTGAAGGAAAAGTTCAGTCTGTGGGGAAATATACAAATTGCTTTCATGCAGAGCGTGAAATAAGCAGATTGATAAACTTCATATCTGTCTGTTAATAAGATGCAGCAGCTATGTAATAAATAGCTTACCATAAAGACTATGAACAGGTGAAAACTTTGAATAATATGGCTCTTAAAAACAAAATATGTCTACCAGCATTCTATCAGCTTTGTTTGATTGTTTGCTTACAAACAGCTACACTTTTATGGGTGGCTATGCATTGAACTTGTTCTGAGCCATGAGCAGCGAGCTCATGCCATCATCACCGGTTCTCAGTCACCACTTTCTGTAGAAACAATACCATACCTGTCAAGTCTCCCGTTTTGGCCGGGAAATTCCCGTATTTTACCCCTCTATCCCGCTGTCATCACGTATTTTTATTTTCCCGTATTTTCCCCGTGTTTTCAGTTTTCAATTTTTCAAGCATTCCTGGGCCAAACTCCAAACTGCATTCTGTCTCCAGCCTCGTGAGAAGTGCCACCTGCAGTAGCCTCTGTGGTTCGAGCGAGTTTAGTACCGACAGCGGGAACAACAAATCAGAGAGATGGATGAGTAAACGAGAGAGAAGGCAGTCCTGCCAAAAAAAAGTTAAGAAGACTTCATTTAAATACCTTGAAAAATGGGATAAGGAATTTACTATCCTAAAGAGGAAAGTAGCATAATGGGGCATAACTACTCATTCTGTAAGGTCTGATTTTAGTGTCTCTCACGGCGGAAGGAACGATGTCCGTCAGCATGAAAAAGTTTTCCTGTCTTCTACACCCTCTTTGCGACCATATGCAAATGACCAATTATGCAAATTAGGCGATGACATCATGTGCTGAACATTTCCCCTATTTTTAAATACAAAACTTGACAGGTATTCATCACCTTTTTAAAGAACCAGGACAGAGGTGTCCCCTATTTCTAGCCTTGAAGCTAAGCTAACTGTGGCTATCGCCGCACATAAAAATACAGCTAAATATCTTCATGACTAATTTATTTATGGAAATAAGCTGATTGCTACAACTACACAAGAAGATACAGGAGTCGAACAGTTAGCTTAGCATGAAGACGGGAAACAGCAGGAAACACGTCTGCCAGCATTTGCTGGCTCATTCATTCATAGTTGTTTCATCCTTAAACGCTAAAAAACATGTTGGACTACTTCTGGACCAGCATTGCCAACTTAGCAAAGTTGTCGCTAGATTTAGTGGCTTTTCAGACCCCACATAGCGAATTTTTTTTCAAAAAGTGAATAGCGACAAATTTAGCAACTTTTTCTGGTGACGTCGGCGACTTTTAGAGAGTTTTGGAGATAGACCAGAAACCTGGAAACCTCCACTGTTGCTGTGTTTTGTGTACATAAAGTCTCCACACTGCGTCCCTTGGTACGCTTTGGCATCGCCTAGAACTCGCTTCAACCAACCCTCCAACCCACAGACGTCACTTAAACACAGAGCCCGCCCACCCACTCCCTCTGTCCCTTGCTGCGACCGGGGAGACCCAACCGCATCCCCGGACCTCGTTTTGGCCGTTATCAACTTTTGACACAGTAAATTATCTTACACAAGTTGGCAACAGTGACCCAGATAAAGGATGAGGGTTGAATGTAGCTAGCAATCGCACTCCACATTAGTGTTTTGTTTTGTTTTTTTTGTTAAATTTGATATTTTATTTATGTAATGTTGGTGTAGGCAAAGCATTAAAGTTATGAAGTTATTTCATGAAGTTCATTTGTAGTTCTAAACATATTTAGGGTGTTTTTTTCCTTCACTTATTGTCTCTCTAAAGTTGTTATTCCTCTCTTCTACAGTCTCGATTGCAACTACAGGCAAATGACCAATTATGTAAATTAGGTGATGATGTCATATAGCGACTTCTAGTGACTCTTGGGACAGCCAATAGCTACTTTCCTTACTGAGGAGTTGGCAACAGGCAGTCAATAACCATTGTTACAACCGGGGTATGCAGAAGCTGAAGCGGATGGGCTACAGCAGCAGAAGACCACACCGGGTGACACTCCTGCCATCAAAGGAAACTGAGGCTACAATTCAGACAAGTGCACAACAGAAGATTGGGAAAATGCGGCCTGGTCTGACGAGTCTCAATTTCTGCTACAACATTCAGAAGGTAGGATCTGAATTTGGGGTAAACAACATGAAAGCATGGATCCATCCTGCCTTATATTAATGGTTCAGGTTGGTGGCAGGATAATGATGTGAAGGATATTTTCTTGGCACACTACCAACTGAGCATCATTTAACTACTACAGCCTACCTGTTGTTTCTGGCCATGTGTGTCCCTTTATGGCCATCTTCTGGTGGCTGCTTGCAGCAGAATAACGCACCATGTTCAAACTGGTTTCTTTGTCTTTGTGCTCAAATGACCTCCACAGTCATCAGATCCAAAGCCAACAGAACACCTTTGGGATGTGGTGGAATGAAAAATTCCCATCATGGACGTGTAGCACCTGTGTGATGCCATGATGTCAATAATGTTTCCAGCATCTTGTTGAATCTGTGCCACAAATAATTAGGCAGCTCTGAAAGAAAACGGGGGTCCAACCAGTTAACGGTGACGTGCACCTAATAAAGTGTCTGGTGATAAAATGATCACTGAGATATTCCAGGTTGAGGAATTAGAAATCCTCATGGTGACAGACTTGTTATTGTGAAGCTCTGACACTGAAGCAAAAAGTTTCCAGTTAAGCAAAACACATTTATAAGGGTTTTTAAACAAAATTGCTTTCAATGTGTCCTCGCATATATAACCATAGTCAGGCTGAAATGCATTTCTATTTTCCTCGTTCTTAATAGAATACTGCATTTGAAATCACCTTGGAAATTAATACAACATTTTTAAGGTACTGGGCAAAAGCCCTCATACACCCACACACATTTAAAAGAAAATGCTTTTAAAGCCTCTGTCATAAACTAAACTTACAAACATTGTAATACTCGGGGGAAAGTGGCTGTGAGGTGGTCTAGTAATCCAAATCCAAATGCAGACCAATATTTGCGGTGTTATTGATTTTGCCCTGCTCTTTATTTTTATGAGCTTTCCAATTTTCCTGTAAGTTGACAAGAAGAAACATTTATTTGGTTGCGTATAATCACTGAAGCAGCTATTTGTTTCCCCACATCCAACCTAAAGTAATCTGATTTATTACAGCTCAATCATTTTATCTATGGCTGCAAACATCAGTCTGGCACTTGTCATAGCGGATACGACCTAATAAGTTCAGGTAAGAGCAGCCAGACTCTCAGGTAGATATTGATTTGCAGCTCTAATAAACAGCTGCATGTTTGTCTAAAAGTTACTGCTTGGCACAGTGAAAGCTGGAAATACAAGGATCCAGTATTAGAAATAAAATTTGAGAACTGAATGTTTAACCAGGGGCATGTTCTGTAAGTAATAAAAAACATGTTTTTCAGGTCCTGCCCAAGGAATCTGGACGAGCCAGCGAGGGCTCGCACAAGTGAAATGTGAACTTTTAGCTGACATTAAAAAAGTTTGTTTTTATAAAAGTTTGAGTCATTAGAGACACCCCCCTTTCTCCAAGCATGATCAATTATACAAAAAAAACCCCTCATTTTTAGAGCAACTAACTTTTTCACAAAAACTTCAGCGATTGCACACAGTCTTGCATTCTCTCCCTTTATTTGGGCAAAGATAATTTAGCCTCCGTGTGAGCTGCTGCTGCTGCTGCTGCTGCTGCTGGCATTTTGTCTTTGAGTCCTTCAGTCACAGAAGAAACAGCTGCCATGGTGGAAAATGACTTGTGAAAAATTAGAAACATGGATTTGAAGAATAGGAAAAAGCCCTTATACACATTAATGTTATTTTATACCGGAACAGGGAAGAAAATGTTTATGAAAAGTGTGAAAGAGGCTGAGAAGTCAAATAATGCTGCTTTACCAAGATTCAGCACTGAGGTTGCAAGCTGATATATTTATGCTGTGTACAGCCACCTGTTTATTAATGTAAGAACCCTATATGATGCACTGGCTGCTGTCAGAAACACCAATTAGTAAAAGCTGTATCTCATAAAGAGGTTAAGTCTGCCATTCGTCTTCTGGACTGTTCTCAGTTGGAACTGTTTCTAAAGTCCAATAAAAGTGTGCTGTATTTTAAGGTATGTGCCTTCACATTTCAAAGTCCTCTCTCCTTTTGCCTGCAAAGGGCCTAATATAATCATATCGAGCTGTGACAGCACTTCAAACCAAGCAGAACAGACTAGACTAAAATGCCATCAATAGTATTGCAGGGGGAGAAAAAAAATGGGAGCAGAAAAGCTTCTTAAACTTTTACATAAGAAAAAAAAAATCCAAACAATTCAATCAACAGTCTCATTCAGGTGGGTCGGTCACGCCAGGTAAAAGCCTCGACATTGTCAGCAGCTCATCTGAAGAGAACCGCTGCGGCCGTGACACCGTCATCTCCGTCTTTTCGATTGCGCACAGACCTGCCACTCAACGCGCCCCCCCCACCTGTCAATCACTCATTTCACCCACATATTAATGACCCTCATTATGGAGCACGACCATATGGCACGATGCTCTGTGTGTGTGGGAGTGCGCTTGCCTACGTCTGCTCCACCGCCCTGAAAGCAGATTGCACCGGGGAGGGAGGGGTAAGGCCAAGTTCTTGGTCACCTCCCTTAAAATCTCATTGCTGTGTTTACGTTGACAGAGGAAATATGGCTGTGCAACTGGGGGGGGTGGGGGGGGGGGATAATGGAGTCTTTGCATCTGCTTCAGAATGTCATCCAAGATGTCCCCTTCTGTCCAGCAACAGCAGGAGGGTGAGGAGTGTGTGCATGAGAGAGGCTGCAGAAGACCGACTGGAAGCTTCTGAGTGATACCGATGGTGTAAGCCAATGTAATGCTGGCACCCTTTGAATATTAAAAGCGTCCGTCTTCATGAATGTCATTTCTGGTTGGTTCTGTCATCGGAAAATAAACCCACTGAAGGGTAAGCAGATCAAAACCACAGCAGGGATAATGATTTGGAGACGGGTCAACAACATAGTGATCTATATATCTTTTGGGTATATCTGCAATTACCAAGACTAACTGCTTTGTAGTGGCAAGTCACTCTCAGAGACTAATAATAATAATAATAATAAAGGTTTTCCTGGTAAATAACTCAAATAAGCTTTTGTAAAACAAACCTGCAGACATCTCCACAGCAGCCCTAATTGCAGGAGTAGATAAATGAGTCAGAAAACATGGCTATTTGTGTTCTTGCAGGAGAGTACGATGAGCAGATTAATACAACTCTTTTACCTGTGCGATCAGTATGAAGCAGTAGCTGGTGGGTGATAGCTAGGCTATATCCAAAGTTAGAAAAAAAATGTGTCTACACATATCTATGAGGCGCCATAATTAACAGGATGTGTCTCCTTTGTGGTTTTCAGGGTGTCACATAGTTTGCAGAATCTCGACTGGTTGCCTGCTAACCAAATGTGACAAAAAAAAAATTGAGGAAGTCACTGGAGGCGACAGTCTTTAAGCTAAGCCTCGCTAATTGTCTCCAAGCTCCAGTTCAGCACCTGCTGCAGAGACACGAGTGTGGCATCAGACCACTTGCCTAATTCAAGAAAGCAATTCAACATAAAATGGCAAACTGCTCCCCTCAAACCTTAAAGTGCTTTGGATTCTGGCCATCAGAGCAAGATTTGTATTGCAGTTTAGACAATTGAGGCTGAATGATGTCAGGCTCGCCCTGAATTTAAACTGTTATCTGTATCATAATTTAATGGCACAGATAAACTTCTACATTATGTTGTAACTTTTGTGTCACTGATATTTTATGTCAGTTTGTGCTATCGCTGAATTCAAATCTATCCTCAGTAACCTCGAAGCATGTTCTGCTGCAGCTCAAATGGCCTGAGAGGGAACAAGACCCCGGCACCTCCTCCGGGCTCTGTTTGCAGGCTTTGGGAAATGTAGCCTATGAAGAGACGCTTTTCAGATCTTTTCAGTTGAGCACTACAAGATGTGTCAAAGTCTGTTAAAGTAGTAAGAGATATGATAGTGGCTTTCAAATGAAAAAAATGGGGTTCAGATTCATAGTGAACCCAAAATTCAGCTTATCATTACAGAGAGTGGTTGTGGACCTTGAGTATGCCTGAGTGTGCGTGTGTGTGGGGACAGTTTCATAAAGAGAAAATCCACAGCTTGCGCACTGCGAGGGTCCACTTTTACCTTTTTTACTGCACCACGAAATATGTGATGTTTCAAGCACACCTGCTCTTCGTGAGAGTAAACAGTTTTCCCCAGGGTGGTTAAGCCCTCCTGGAGGCGTGTCTACTTACGCTTCCAGCTGGTTCCCTGGTTGGTGCACCTGCTTCTCGCCACCAATCGCTCACCTGCAGTATTTAAGGATCCGCTCATCCACCTACTCTATCCTGGCAGGTCATTACAGGAGTACAAGTGGTAGCATTGCGATGTTGAGGTTCCTTGCTTTGTGTTTAGTTGTCAGTACTTACCTGCAGTTTTGCCAGCCTTGCCCCTGGAAACGTACCTGGCTTCCCACTTGCTTGACACCACCTCAGCCTTGGCCTACACCCCTTAGATAGGTAGATACCTCCTTGTCCATTCTTAGAATTCATTAAAAATTCCCTGATCAGAGCCTTTGCTTTTGCGTCTGCAAGTTCTTGTTGAAATCGTGACCTTTAGTTGTATATTCCTCCACTTTTTCTTTTCGAGACTCCCATCTAATGCAGCTTTAAGTGGCGCACCCGTGAGAGGACCACATAGAGTATCTAATCTGTATTTCTGGACAATGACAGCAATTATGAGGAACATAATTTTTTCTCTTTTTTTTTGGGATAATAACTGCAGGCTTTTGCAAAAGCATAGAAAAAATGATTTCCTGGTAATGTTTTGCTTTTCAAGTGAATTTCTGCTTCCCTGAATAATCATTGTACAAAATGGAAAGCTCTCTAACGAAGCAGGTTTCAGGCCCACTGCGGCCTCACATAATGACTCCATTGGTGAGACCGCTCGCTCTCAAGGAGCTTTTGCTTTGCCATACCTATTTTTCATCTCTGTGCCTTGTAATGACCCCCATCTGTCTCTTCTTATCCATCTAATGCTGCTTTCTCATGGTGATTTGTGCAAACTGTTGCTCATTTTTCATTCAAACGTTTTTTAAAAAAGTACTTATTTTAACTGCATGTTCGGATGATGATCATTTAAAAAAAAAATCTGAGAAGACCATTTGTTTCCTGATTGCAATTCTATTCAATCTCTAATGAGACTAATATTCATGCATCTTCAAAGACATTTTAAAATAAAAGAAATGTGAGAAATTAACATTTACACAGAACAGACAGAGCTTCTCTGAACCACCTAACGAGGAATCAGGTTCTGATTACTGTTGACTTGCACCTCGTGATGCCACCAGGGTGTTTTATTTATAGACCACAGCATGAATGTTACACATTTCTCCTCTCTGTCTCTCTCCGGTCGGCCCTGTCCTCAGAGACATCTTCGTGCAGAGGAGCATCGCCTCCTCTTCTCTACTGTCAATGTATTCCAGTGATGTGGGATGCCAAGTGGGCTGGAGCACAGCAATCAAAGCTGGTAGAAACACAAACAGCCAGCTGCAACGCCGGGACCAAACAAACGCACCCGCTGCAAACCTCTTTCCCTCGGCGCCGAGAGCCATTGTGCACAGTTTCAGGTGATCCATTTGACAAGCAAATTGGTTTGATTAACTGTCTAACGAGCGAGGTTAAGATAAGAACATGCGCAGGTTGCAACGCTCAGCAAATGACTCTAAAAATGTGGACGGGGTTGATAACGAATTACAGGACTCCGAGACGCAATTATCAGTGATAATTTGAGAAAAGCAATTTGTCGCTGTTGCTGCTTTGCTTCATTTCTGTGTGTGTGTGTGTGTGTGTGTGTGTGTGTGTGTGTATACTCAGCAGAAGAAAGTGTTCAGTGTTATGCTGCAAATAATCAACACACCAGAATGAGAGATTTCAGGTCTTTTACAGAGACTTCTGCTCAACTTCTTATAGTCCCATAAGAGGCACCATACACAAAAACATGAAACATAAACACAATGGCGAGACACAAAACTGAAGATGTTGTTTTGACAGTGCTTTATTTTCACCCAAGAAAGCATGAAAGGTGACGCCATCAAAATCCATCACAATCAGGTGGCAGAGAGAGCATTTACTGCTTCATTATTGTTGGATTGAAAACATTTTCTTTACGTCTGCTCCTGGAAAGCTGAAAAAGAAACTGAAAACACACATCAGTTAATTTTCTTTTACCTACAGGCATGTACGGAACCTCTATAAATAAATCAGTCACTCAAGCGCAAGGCGTCGAGAACAAAACATTATGCTTGTCACTCCGGCTGATGCTGGGATTTGGGGCACAGAGCTGAAGTCAGTCACTTGGGCGTCTTTTTCTCAGGCCTCCTGTTTCTTCACAGGCCTCAGATGCAGTATGACGACTTGAGGCGGCAACGAGAGAACACGTCCTGAATCCAAAAAGCCCACACTTGCCCAGAGTTGCTGACTTGTGGGCTCTGCAGAAGGGGTTAGAGCAGGCCTTTGCCAAAATTCATCTAGTCTTCAGAGTCTCTCATGCGAATATTTGGTGTGGGCTCTGTGCAGACTTCCACTGAGTCTGCTAGACTCTAGTCTGTACTAGTGAGATTTCTCACAGTTCACTGGTCTGCTGATATGATCATAATGGACATCAGGTGATAAAGCCCTGTTCTTGCCTTTGAAATAAGGTCTGTAACAAGGTCTTCAATCCCTGCTGATAATGGCGGGAGCCTAATATTGCCCATCTGGTGTTGAACTCTCTAGATGGCAATCAGAATGTCTGGGAAGTTGCTATTAATTCATTTGGACCGCTCTGGATTAGAATTTCATTAAACTTTCCTTTCTTTCCTTTGAGTTGTGTATAAGCTCTTGAAGGCTCGCTTGAGGCCAGAGCAGCAAATCCTGAATAGAAATTTGTGGAGAACTCTGAACCACCAAAGATGATCCCACCCATGCCTCCAAAGAGCCCACCAGCAGCACACATGGAAAACAATCAGCACTGATGTCGCTGATAATCACAGTTTTAATTGTTTGCTGGCAGGAATATCTTATCATGGTACACTAGCAGATCAGCAGACTTGTGTTTGTTTCTTCTTGGATTATAGCTCCGCCCACCTTATGTGCAGCTCTGCAAAGTGCAGCCAATCAGAAGAAAGTTGGTTTAAAGGTAGTGGATGAGCATGGGATGGGGGGATAGTTTTGGCCTGTGCGTTATGCAAAGTGACTCACCTGAGAGTAAAATGATGTAGCTGGAAATGAGCATGAGCGGTCGGCTCTTTTTGAAATCAAACTAACGGCTCTCTTCTCACTCGTTTACTCTCTTGGTTGTGTTATCCTGAAATAACCGCTCGGAGGTGTTACATGGAGAGATGGCTTGTTTCTACAAGGACTTGTTATGGGTTTGTTTAGCCACCTCGACTGAGCAGCCGTGCAAACTTCAGAGTTCAGACAGTCTGCTGGGCTCAGTCAGCACGTCTGAAGTTTGGACTTTAGAATTGAGCGCTAGAACCACCGCGGTACACAAATCCCGAAGAGCACATAGCAGCAAGTCGAAATGTGCTCTTTGAGTCAAGCTGTTAAGCTCCTGCTGATCGATCGGCCTTGCCTTTTACCGGCACTGTACGCTTACAGACCAACAGATACGGACCTACATGCAAGCAAACATGCCAGAGTGATGGAACAATATATGGAACCACACATTAGGATATAGTCACTGTTTTTAGTTATACTTCTGTTACTGCACAAACTGCTTGTGTCACATAGTTACTTCCCCTTTCCTGTTTCAGTGAAGGACGAGAAATGTGTCGGCTATAAGGGGCATGAACGAGTTACCGCTTCAAAAAAAAAAAAAAAAAAAAAAAGCAAAGAAAAAACCAGACTTAATTTTTATTTAATAATTTTTATTCATTATTCTTCACCTTTATTTTTT
>VUQK01004732.1:5757-22590 GCA_015106715.1 Bujurquina vittata | reverse complement strand
ACACACACACACACACACACACGCGCACACACACACACACACACACACACACACACACACACACACACACACACACACACACACACACACACACACACAGTTTGCACCCTTAGTCTTTCTACACCCAGCACCAGCAACTTTATTAGGTATATCTTGCAAGTACTCAGTACTCAGTTGTTTAGAACTAGCTTTTTTCCTCGTGGCATAGATTCAACAAGGAACTGGAGACATTCCTGAGAGATTTTGTGTCCATACTGGCAGGATAGCATCACACAGTTGCTGCAGGTTTCTCAGCTGCACATCCTTGATGTGACTCTCCTATTCCATTACGTCAGAGCTGTTCTATTGGATCGACATCTGGTGACTGTGGAAGCCACAAGAAACAAGAAACCATTTTGAGATTATTTGAGCTTTGTGACACGGGGCATTAGCCAACTGGAGGCAGCAATTAGAAGATGGCTACACTGTAGTCATAAAGGGATGAACCACAGTGTACTCATCAGCAACATTACTGGTTAGCAATAATGCTCAGGTAAGCCGTGGCATATAAATGATGCTCAGTTGGTACTAAGGGGCCCCAAGAAAATATCCCCCACACCATTACACCATCGTCAGCAGCAGCAGCATGAGCTGTTGATAGAAGGTAGGATGGAGCCATGCTTTTATGTTCTTCATGCCAAGTTATGACCATGTTATAGCTGTCAGAATGATGGAAAAAATCAAGACTCATCAGACCAGGCAAAAGTTTTTCTAATCTTCAATTGCCCAATTTTGGAGAGCCTTTGTGACCTGTAGCTTCAGTATCCTGTTCTTAGTTGAAAGGAGTGACACGTGGTACACTCTCCTGCTGCTGTAGCCCATCTGCTTCAAAGTTTGACATGTTTTGTGTTCAGAGATGGTCTTCTTCACACCTTGGTGGTAACAAGTGGTTATTTGAGTTACTGTTGCCTTCCTTTCAGCTAAGAGCAGTCCAGCCATTCTCCTCTGACCTCTGACATCAACAAGGCGTTTCACCCAAAAAACTGCTGCTCACTGGATATTTTCTCTTTGTCCGACCATTCTCTGTAAACCCTAGAGATGGTAGTGTGGGAAAATCTCACTACATCCGCAGTTTCTGAAATGACCACCCCATCTGGCACCAACAACCATGCCACATTAAAGGCAGTTAAATCATCTTTCTTTCCTATTCTGATGCTCAGTTTGGACTTCCCAAAGTCATCTCGACCTTATCTACATGGCTAAATGCATTGAGTTGCTGCCATATGCCTGGCTAAGTAGATATTTGTATTAATGAACTGAAACAGAGGTTGGATTTAGTCGTCTTGATGTCAACTATCATTTGTGGTGTATAGATTTGAAGGCTTGGGTTTAGTAGAAATATCAGTTTGTTTGTTTGTTTGTTTGTTTGTTTGGTTGGAACAGATGTGACCATATTTGCATGAAAGTGTCAATCACACAAACACTAATACCTAAAAAAATTTTTTTTTAAACTAACTTGCCAAAAAAACAGAGCAGAGTTCTTGCAGAAAGTTACAGCAACCAGCAAAGTTACAGTATTTGTGACATAATGACATTAAAAATGCTTGATTGTGGTCACCATCGGCAAAAACATGGGTGAAAGTCCAGTTCACTGAGGTGGCACATAACAGACAGTTAACAGAGAAGGGTTATGGGTATTCAGCCTTTGCTTCTGTGGAAAGAAAAGGTGGGTGGGGGTAACGCTGTGCTTAGGTTAAACGCTGACTGGCTGTAAGGTGGGCTTCAACAGGAAGGGGAGCAACAGCAGAGTCCACCACAGAGAAAAGCAGCATGAACAGCACGATGGTGGCTGCAGTTGCCAGTTTTCACTGATTTTAATTCTTGCTTTCACTTCAGCTCTTTTTATAACTTATGTGTTCCCCGTGGCCGGCTGAAGGACCAGAAGCAACACAAGCAAGAGTAGCTCTTGGTGGCTGTAAACAGGTACAGCATGCAAGCCAACTGTGCCTGTGTGTGTCTCTTTAGTCTCCTGTGTCTCCTGTGTCCACACCCCTCATCACTCCAAGCTGTCACTAATAACGCCTTGATACATTTTAACTGGAAGAATAATATAACAATTCACCCCATAAAGAATTATATCAGCTATAGTGACGTTCATAAAGATCTGGTTAAAAATGTGCTTATTTCTGCTGTAAAGTTGGGCATTTGGACAGGCGAGCTATAAGCCATTCACAAGTAGCCGTTTTACCTGACATCCCTTTATCTGAACCAGGTCTACTGCCCAGTTACTTTGACATAAAAGAAATAGATTCCACTATTTATATTTAGGGGAAGAAAAAGGGTTTAGAAAAAGATGCAAAGATAGATTCACCCTCAAGCCTAACAAGAATTGCACAGGTGGCAACGTGGAGCACACTTTATGAACATGTACAATGTAGAACAGTAAAGAGTCAAAAGGAAACTATGGTGTTCATATCATACAGTTTAAAGAAAAGAGACAGTGAGAGTGACTTCTTATGGATGTCTTTCTGCACATATGAATGGAGAGAGGGACGGATAAGAACAAAGACAGCGATCTGACTCTCAGACTGAGAAAGAAGCAGAAACACGTGAGAGATATTGAGAGATGGAGGAGGAACGAGCTTAGTAGTGGAGTGACAGAACAAAGCAGAAGGATGTAGAGAAACAGATGGTGATACAGAGCAGAGAGATGTGTGAGAACGAGGGAAAAGGAGACAGAAAGACTGGGATGGAGAAGTGTAGAGAAGATATATTTAGAGAAAGAGGGAGAGAGAGAGTTTTAGCCTCCCAGCTAGAGGCATGACTCATCTTCTGCCAGCTGACAGAAGGATGGATGGAGACAAGGGGGGGTGGGGGTGGAGGGGATGGACAGAGCTGTAAAGAGGAGAGGTGGAAGGAAGAGAGGGGAGCGCAAGCGTGACGAAGGAGGGCGACAGACAGGGAAAGGGGGACAGGAGTGATGAAGGGTGGAAAGCAGAATAAAAGACAATGAGTTTCCACGGGCCATTTTACATGCAACCACACATGTACACAGAAAAAAACAAAGAGACAGATATAAAAGCCCAAGGCCCATCTCAGCTGCTTCCTAGTCCCGCTGCATTTCCCCCAGGGGTGTATGTGTGTGTGAGAGTGAGAGAGGATGATATAAGCACTAGATTTCCCTGCAGCGGTTTGTTGCTGCACATGTGTGTACAATTGTGCATGTGCACATGTGTTTTGGAAAGGGAACGCACGCATGAAAACCACTCAGGATGACAGAAAGAAGGCGAGCGCGGTGCCGGTCTAGTGAGCGAAGCAGGTAGCTTCATCGTGTGCAGTTGTGGCTGAATTTCAGGTTTGAGTTTCTTTGTTGCTTTCCTTGTTGTGCATCTGCACAAAGTTGGTAAATATTATATATCTGTTCCAGCTTGTTCTTCTTGTTATTTTCCCAAATAAAACAGCAGGGACTTAAAGCTGTGCGTAGAATAGGAAAGGTTTCATTTCTGTCACTGGCAAAGACGGCACAACAGAAACTATAGTTGTGCTAGATGATAAATCACCACAAGCGCTTCACTAAACACATCAAGCAAAATGTATTTTTTCTGTGTTTTTATTGTGGAAATTGATTAATTATATAGTGTTGAATATTAGTTGTTAGTTGGCGGTGTTGTTTACTCACAACACAAAACTGGAGTATTCCTCAGCTGCTCAACTGGTGTTTGAACTCCGTGTATATACAGAAATCTACATTACTAGAGCCTCATTGAGAAAGCCCTTGAATCCCTGCAGGCATCTAAAGTCTCTGTTCTGCAGCTCTGCGTGACTTCTGACCTTCTGACAGAGGCAGCAGGAAAACCACAGAAACCTGTTTGTGTACTGAATGCAATAAACATGTTTATGCTCATGAAATATCTGTACTGTGACACAAATACATAAACACCTCTCACATTTATAGCGCTATATATCATGTAACAGGGCATCTCTTTGGGCACAACCCTAATGTCACATGTGCGCATATTTTCTCTTTAGACTTCACATCTTACAGCATTGCAAGACATGGAAAATCACTCGGATAAGAGTCAGGTAACCCAAACTAGCACGCGAAACAGATGAAAGAAATGCAAATGCTATTAGGTTTTTATGTTTTTATTGTTAGAATTGGGTGCACAAGTTTGACCTTATTTTGGATTTCCTCTAATCCACACAGGGTCAAAAGTATACATACAGGCTAAAATGCATACATCCCCATGAATATTTGGTTAAATCTCCCTAAGCAAGCTGCACTTAAACCGGAGATTTTTGGTAGCTATTAACAAGCTACACCCATTAGCCCTGACAGGAAACCCCATCTGATCTTGAGGTGGCTCAGGCACACCTGAAAGGAAATTCAAATGCTCAGATGTCTCCTGGATACAAAGGAGTGTACGGTCTTCATGCTTCTGATAAAATAAAAGTAGGTATATTAAAAAGGGTTAAAGTGCCCGACCTGATTAAGAGAAAGACTGAATTGCCTTTCAGTTGTTAAGTGTGCATGTCTAACTATGTCCCTATAACTACAATCACTTTGCAACAATGACTGTGATTTTAAAAAAAAAACAATTTAGCATTTTTGGCTCAGGCAGCTTCCAGGTGATCAGCTCAGAGTTCATGAACCGCTGCTTTCCCTGCAGGGGAGAATGGGCTGGTTGTTTTGCTGAAGTCAGGCACTGTAGGCAATGAGAAGTGAGGCTGCTGTTAATCCAGCGAGGAGCTGCCGACTTTCTCAGGCATTGCTCCTTGTTGCATGGCTATTGCTCATATCCTCTAGGGACAGGCGCCCCCCTCTCTCTCTGTATCCATTACTTGGGCACTCCCTCTCTCTTTCACCCTCTCTATTTTCCTTCCTTCATCTCACTTTGTCCAAGTTTTCTGTGCCTCTCCCCACCCCGCCCTTTTTCGTTTTTACCCCTTCCCTTTGGCTCTTTGGAGTGCTATGGATGAACTGCGCCTCCTAGTGTTTCCACAGGAGCATCACAAGTTAGCAGTAACCCACCCTCAGATCACGCTTGTTCACCTCCGCTGTTCCTGAAGCTCTGGGTCACGACCCAGAATAAGTGGTTGACCTGTTTTTCTTCAGCTCCAAAATCATTATGATTATTTTTAATTACGCAGATTCTCAGGAGAAGAGCCCTCTTTATATTTGTAGAAATTTCAACCAAAATCCACATGCTGTTTTCTTTGGAAAAGGTTAAAAAAATCAGTTTAAGACTTTAAGTAACTGAGAACACATGACAGCGTTTTTGGACTTTAAGAATTAAAGTTTGTGCATGAAAGGCAAAGTTTTGGAGCTCCTTACGTCTGCTGACAAATGCTGTGCAGCAGGGCAACAACGGATGGAGCTGCAGTGTCACAATAACTGCATATTTAACCAGGACTGCTGCTGCGTCCCAGCCTCTCCTCTTATTGTCACAACACCAGTATATATACATTATACCACTGAGATAAAATATAATTGCGTTAAATAAATTTTCTTACTTGCCACCTCTAAAGCAGCACCACCCTGAAGCGTCAACGTGGCATGCTGTCGCCTTGTGGTTTATTAAACTGATGCACTGCAAATTTATGCTTGAAGTATTCAGTTCAGTTTAATCCAGATAACTTTACTGGCATGTCTGTATAAATATTGCCAGATTACTGTATGAAGACAACGATGCAGATTCAGTGAAAAAGAACTGAACGCCTATATTTGGGTCACTCTGTGAGGAAGAGCACATCTGTGCATCCCAGGTGAGGGCACTGTTGTCACAGAGACAGGCACAATGAGAGGCCAACGAGATGAACCGCTGATAAGTGTCAAAACAAGAAGTTGGCTTCTGAACCTTCAAGCAGGTTTAGTTTGGTTTGGTTTGATGATTCCGTTTCTTTCCTTTCCATTGTTTGTAACATTGTAACGCGCTCTGTTAGACTTCGACCCACTCACATAAAACACTGCTGAATATCAGTCACATGTATATTGCTGGCAGCCACTTAGATCTCTTGAAAGCAGCGTGTGTGCGCGTGCGTGCGTGCGTGCATAAGTGCATGCATGCATGCTGTGGACGTTTATTGCAGGTCTATTATCATGCAGAGACGGATGGCATCCCACTCTCTGTTTGTGCGCTCCACTGTGACACCAACAGAAACTCCAAACCGAGTTTAAAAAACGAGAAAACACACGTCTTCACCTGAAACCCCGCAGAAGGTTTCACGCTGACCTCTCTCAGCGGGAATATTCGTATTTAAACTGAACTGAATTGTTTAAAGACCGAAATTCGGTAGTTACGATCCTCATTTAGGGTTTTACGCACTCAGGATACACCTTAAGGTATTATTTTTTGTATTTGTTGTCAGACTGGACCCAATGAACGTAACTATAGGCCTGACGGTTTTTCAGCACCGCTTTTTGTGTCTGTGTGTTTGAAATAAAGTTGCATACATATTACCACTATAAGCTGTGTGCAGTGTGTCATAATATTGTCACATCCACTCGTTATTTCTGAACTTAGTGACCCTTGCGGTGACTTTTAACTTTGTCACTGGTCTAATGAAGCCCAATGAATACCGGCTTGCCTGCTTGATTAATGTTCTGAGTAGTTTCTCTGGGTTTTAGGGACTCCCAGTCCAGTCTTCCTTTTACCTCCCTCCGGTCGTGGACGCGCTCTTTTCAGAGGCACTGAACCACATTAAACAGTGCCTGTTCCTCCGCAGGATCACCGCCCACCGACCCATCGTAGTTTGCCTTTGACCGGGTTATGAATTGAGGAGAGCTCGCTTCAACACGCCTTCAAGACTTTTCATTACTCCTGAACGCCCAAGTGCGCGGGTGGGGAGGGGGTACGCGCGCATTGTGCGTGTCCAGCCACAAATGTGAAATATGTGTGTGTATAAGACGTGGTTGCGTTGCCTTTTATATTCGCTGACCAAAGGAGAGAGGATTAGGCGATTTTGAAGCACTCACCTTTTATTCAAACAAATTATTCACTTCAGCAAGTAAAAGGAATCTGACCCACGTGAACTTTTTTGTAGGATTGATTGAGGTTTATCCAAAAGGTTCAACTCCCATCGTGTCTTTGAACTCTCTCCGCGTCTTGCGCATACACGTCCCAAAGTAATCCCTCTTCTAGAACTGAAACATTGTCCTGACCATATTTTATTCACCCTATAAACACAATTAAATAAACAAAGTTTAACTTCGTCAACTTGATGGACAATTTTTAAACACTGACCAGACGAGAAAACATGATTAGAAAAAAAAAACATTAGCTCTGTTATTCCGGAGGTGATGCTCAAAAATTGGTCACCGCAGAGAATAATTGTGCATCTACCCAGTTACACCTTTGTTCATATCACATCTCTGTGAACAACAAGGTCACAAACGTCAGGTGTTTGAATTGATTCAGCACTTAATGTTGGCGGTGTTAAATAGCCATCTGATTTGCTTGCACACAATGTATGGGGGGAGGGTGGGGGGCTCTGAGGTGAAGTGGGGGTGAGAAGAGGAGGAGTGGATACGAGAGAGAGCGTGAGCGTGAGAGAGATTGTTGTAGTAGTAGTAGCAGTAGTAGTAGAGTGGCGTGAGGGACAGTAAGGGCAAGGAACAGTCGCTTTGCTGCTTAATTAGTCTTTTAATATCCCTGCTAATCTTTTCTCCAGGCAACAAAGGGATCGCACTTTTTATGTTGTACTTTTGTTTTATTTATTCTGTCATAAGGCTTTGGACTTCTCCGGAGCGAATTCACATCGCTCTGTGCGTAAAATCCAACTCTTGCCACAGCATTTTACGCACAACTTTGGACTGGAATTTCAGCAAGTAAAATGGATTATTTGACCTTCAGGGAAATGCTGATGTGATTTCAGATAGCCTATCGACTTTCATCCACAGTAAGGTCACCTGAGAATTACAGTCTGCTTCTTGTAGTTGTTGGACTTTTAAAATTGCTTATTAAATTAAAAAAAATAGCGAAGAGAGGAGACAGCGGAGCCAAAAACAAGTGGACTGTAAGAACATACTTCGCCATACTGCAACCCACCATATTATCAGCATTTTAGCTGCGTTCAGTCCTCAAAACCGTCAAAGACTGAACTGGACGCCTCCTCATTTACTGCCCATGTCTCCACAGCAGAGCACTTTCCCAGCGGTGAAGCGGCGGACCATGGATAACAGGCCTGTCCGGACAAAACGAACCGGTGCCGTCCGACATCTGCTGCTGGCTACCGCCTTCCTTGCCTGCAGCTGCCAATTGCTGATGGTGGATGCGAACTCGTGGTGGTGGGTAAATGATTGTTTACAGATTTTCACTGGTTTCTGTAAGTTATACTCAGTAGTGTAATGGCGAATAAAACGTGGGTGCCACCAGGAGCGCAAATAAGAAAAACAAAGGATTCACACAAAAACTCCCTTTTTGCTTTGCTTCTGTATTACTGTTAACATAACAAATGGAAACTTTTTGAGCCATGGCTTCAGTGTGTGTGTTTGTGTGTGTGTGTGTGTGTGTGTGTGTGTGTGTGTGTGTGTTAGTTTTGTGTGGTGCGCTAGTGGTGGGACACTAACAGGGAATGGAACAAATGTGAAGGCTCTGTCACAATATTTACCCTGGCTGAGCCCCAAATGGCATTGCATGGCGGGCTGCTGCTGCTGTGCCTACAGGGTCGTCAATTAGCCACACTTGTTCTTGACTTACAAAAACTACCGCGGTGGCGCTGTGGAGGGTGGGTCTGTGGACTGATACTGCTGGAGGTCAGAATGAAATTACAGGACCATATGGCCATCTAGAGCACATTAAAAAAGTGTGGGATACTCAGTAGTTTTTACTCAAATTCGATACTAAAGGATAGTTTCCATTATCTGAATGGATTTTGAGATGGTTAACTGTGTTAAGAAGCAGTTGCATTTAATAGGAAAGGGAAGACAATTCGAGTGGCTGCAGAGATGCTCACCAGAAGACTCTTATCTATATTTTATTGGCCACTTGTACCAATAAACCCAGCATGTGGCTGAATTTTTGTCTTCTGCCATGCTGACCTCCACTCATAAAGGAGTCACAGATCATATAAACTGGGTTTCAGCAACTTCTGTTTGAGTGTAACGCCTACAGGTTTTTCATTGTAAATTCTGAATTCAAATGAACGCTGTGTTTCAGGTCACTCGGTCTGACCCCAATGCAGCGGCCAGAGATGTACATTATTGGAGCTCAGCCTCTCTGCAGTCAGCTGTCGGGTCTCTCCCAGGTAAGTTCCCCTCCTAATCATACCACTACATGTCCTCCACAACCTTTAACCACTTCTTTTTCTGTACCCTCTGCACCCTGACTTAGGACTGACTAGTCAAATAATAGTGGAATTTCCCTGCCAGGACCACAAAAATATCAAACTATTACCATCTAATCTTTGCTAATCGCTCCTCTCTTGCTGCAGGGTCAGAAGAAGCTGTGCCAGCTGTACCAAGACCACATGACCTACATTGGAGATGGAGCCAAGACGGGCATCAAGGAATGCCAGTACCAGTTCAGACAGAGGAGGTGGAACTGCAGCACTGTGGACAACACGTCTGTGTTTGGGCGGGTCATGCAGATTGGTGAGTTTACTGAGAAAAATGTAATTGAAAAGGTGTGGCAAAATGCTTATTTTGTGTCTTTAAAAAACAACAAGTTACAATCTTGTGCTTTTAATTCTTTTGTGGGACTTTTCTTTTTAAAAGGTACGGCTACGAGTGCATATGTGTGCTTACATTGTTTTCGTTGTAGGACACAACATATTTCAAACTAAGCACCCACCATCCTAGAAAATTCAGATCACATTTGTTTGACATGTGGGTTTTATGACCCTCAATCAAAGCAGACAGATAAAGAAATGTCAGCGGCACCACGGCCAGTGTGTGATGGCCTGCTTCAAAACACCCTATAAGCAAGAGATAACGGAGTCCCCCTTTCAACTGCAGCCTTTACTTAATGGTGGCAGAAGCATCCCCCATTTATTGTTTTCTTTTGGTGTGTTCTTTTGATTATAGAAGATTCTAGAAGATTTAAAGTTAAAGCACAGTTACTTTTTGGACATGCCCTTTAAAATGTTTTTTTTAAGGGTTTTGAGGATACTTTTTTTTAGCCTGTAATTGAATGCAATCAAATATATATAGAAGTTATGTGATGTATAGAGAGGTTACTTGTAGTGCAATAAAGTATAAAGTTTAGAAGGAGTAAAAAGATGGTACCTTTAATGTATATTTTCTTATGAGTTAACTACCTATACCATATAAATATACATAAAGGCTATATATAAACATTCTTAGAGATAACAGGAGTATTTGGTATTTGCTGGTCTCATTAAAATGTATTATGTCTGTAAAATATATATCCTCCAAGCATGCAACATTTTCTTTCTGCTTTTTAAATATGATAACGCCAGTTTATAGTTTTCTATTTAAGGGAATCTATCATTAATGAGGCTAGAAAATTATTGAATAAATATTTCACAACCTCGCGAAAGAACTCTAACGCAAATTCTGGCTGTAAACCTCAGCAATCATTCCAAGATTCATAACATCTGAAATATTGTGACCGAGCTATTACCCTGAAAAGGCGGATCGCTTTACGCAGGCGCACTAAAACGAATAACTCGGGCAATTACGAAGACGGGAAACCGTGCCGTTATAAAGGAAGACATCAAGAAGCATAAAACTGGAACTGCAGGTAGGCTTTATGCGTATCTTTGGTATTTTAATAAATAGATACAACGAGCTGGGATTTGGGATCGATATCTTGCGCGTCGAATTCCCAGCAGGCGGTGCGGGAATCGCCTTATCAACAAGTACGTGTCAAATCCGCTGCGGGCGGTGAGACGGGGTGTTTGCTGCTCCCTCTGCCTCTCTGCCTGTCTTTCTGTTGACAGTCAGTCTACCTCCAGGTTTATATGGAGGTGTTAGTCGGTCCATTGTCCTGCGGCTCTTCTTTTGAAATGCGCTGATGAGCTGACACCGAGCCGGCAGATCCGGACCTGCTATTTGAAGTCTAGGCTCCGCACACTCATAAAAGCACTCGCTCTCTATCTCTCCGTCTTGCCTGTCTTTCTTTATCCTGCTGCATAACACGAACGGATATTTGCATGCATACCTTCCTGTCTGACTGGCTGCTGTTGATTCCAGGTCATAGAAATGCTGCAATATATTACAGAGCATTGTGCGCTATTTATGTGACAGCAGTGCAAAAGAATAAATAAATAAATAAATAGAGAGAATAAAACTGGAGAGTAAAAGTTTTCACGTTGTATAACTTCGCGATTTGCTGTCTGCATACTAGAGTGTTATTATAGGATTGTTACAAACTTGCTGTGCGTGATATAAACACTTGAATGGCAGTGTACAAGAATACTGTGCCAAATTGATACAACAAGATGTTGCAGAACTTTGGAGCACCATAAACCACGATGGGTCAATGATCACGTTTTGTTTTGGTGTTCATTTAAATTTAATCAAAGGTTGTGCACATGATATATATTAAATATAGATATTTTGCCCCTTTTAAAACACTGATATTAAAGATAGTAATCTCAGTAAATGCTGCCTCAACCAGGAAAGCCTTTATGGTATTCTCATGTAAATGGTGACGTTTCAGAGCACTTAGCCTCCACCTGTCAGGCCCTTGTCCTTTTCCTTGTCACTTCTTTGTGCGTTGAAGTGTGTATTAATGCAGAGAATAAGACAAGCAGGCTGTCTTGTGTATTCCACATTGGTGTTAGTGGTGGCCAGCCTGATAAATGTATTGCATCCAGACCACTACAAAGAGCAGCAAAGACTGTAAAAAGACTGTTGTTTATTAGAAACTAGCTGCATTTAGGCAAACTCCTTTGAGAACTACTTTGTGACTGGACACTATGTAAATTCCTGAGAAATGACCATCTACAGTGACTGCAGTGTGACAAACAGGCCCAGGGTTAGCCCAGCTCCTCTCTTCTTACTCCTACATGCTATCTCCTTTAAGGGTCAGATCACACAAACCGACTATCGCTGGGGCCATCGATTCCTGCAGAGGGTTTGGTTTTATTTGTGCAGGTTTTAGGATATCCATCACTCAGATTTCTGCTTTTAGCTGGATTACGATGCAGAGGATACAGCAATATAATTCTTCTGAAGTATTTTTGAGGAGTTTTCTGCTGGTGCCAATTTCAAATGTCATTCCTCTTTGGTGCTTTGAGCACCACAAATTCAATTCTATTCACCTCAGTTGTGTTGGGATGGGAGCAGAAAGTATCATTTAAACAGAAAATTAATTCAGAAACATCTGAGTGCTGCATGCCACCTTGTGAATGAGGTAATCTGGGTGAAGTAACCCTTTAACATTAAGGTTGATTAGCCAGGACTGGAACAGGTATACCCAGAGGTCAGGCACATGGGAAAACTGCATCATTAAATGCTGCACGCACACACGCTGGTATTTAAAGTTGCTGAGTTAACCAGGTATGAGGCTAGAGCCTCAAATCACATCTATTGTCTATTGTTAGTTCAAGTGGGGTGTGGGGCTGTTAGCTGTGTGTGAGGAGGGGTTAAGCCGTGCAGCTACCTGTGTTTCCTGTTAGTGACGTGACAGTGAAACTGCAGCTTACTGTGTGTCAGTATTTAAATACGTAACTCTGTTTTCCTTTCTCCGTCAGGCTCCAGGGAAACAGCCTTTACCTATGCTATCAGCGCAGCCGGCGTGGTCAACGCCATCAGCCGGGCATGCCGCGAGGGCGAGCTCTCCACCTGCGGCTGCAGCCGTGCCGCTCGACCCCGGGATCTGCCGCGTGATTGGCTGTGGGGCGGTTGCGGCGATAACGTGCATTACGGCTACAGGTTTGCTCGGGAGTTTGTCGACGCCAGGGAGAGAGAGAAGAATTACCCCCGAGGATCAACTGAGCATGCCCGGATGTTGATGAACCTGCATAATAATGAAGCAGGGAGACAGGTATGGGACACCAAGGCATTTTTTTTTTTGGCTTTTATTTCCCAACAAAGCAATCAATGTGTTAAGCTTTTCAAGGTGAATGTTGTCTTCTTCATCTGTACTCCTGTCGGGAATGTGTGTAAACTGAGTGGGCCTCTGATTGCATGACTGGGCAGTATTTACATGTCTGTGTGTGTTTGCAGGGGGTTATTTATTGGGAGGGTCCAAATGGTATACTGGTAACGCCCTTGGAGTCTGGCTAGGTTGACAGGTCAAAGCACATTCCACCGGTGTAACACACAGGCACATACACAGACACACAAAAATCCAACACTGAGAGTTTTAAAAGAAATTTTACAAGAAATTACAGACAAGAGAAACAGACTCACAGGTAGACTCAAAGCTAGTGGGGTATGATTTACGCTTTTCATTGGTTACTGAACAATGATAATGATGATGCGTTAACAAATGGTGTCGGAGCTGACGTTGTCTGGAACGTTCTCGGGTAGGGAGAGGATTTAAAAGCGAAGCCCCAAAAGAATCCTCTTGCCTTTCACTCACTCACTCACACACACACACACACACACGCCTTTCTCGTAAAACCTCCATTTGCCCATTCTAGTGCGCCCTGGAACAGGAGAACGCGTTTATCTTCACTTAGAAAAGCTTTGTTTAAGCTGTTTACAAGACAGAAAGACTGCGTGTTTGTGTGTGTGTGTGTGTGTGTGTGTGTGTGTGCGCACCTCAGCTTTGCGTGATTTGTGTATGAGAGAGTGAGCCTAGTTTTGCGCATGTGTGTGCGTCAGAGGTCAAAGGTGAAGGTCTGGAGAGGTTGTGTTTCTGCTGAGGGTCCCTTTGGGGCTTCTAGGAGAGTATATGAGAGAAAGATCTACTGCTGCAACAACCTTTCACACGCACAGTTCAGCAACATGCGCAGGCTTTTTGAATGACTTTTCCTCCTGTCTCCTGTTTGATCCTTTGCTTTCATTGTTGTCTGTCCATCGAAACGGAAGAGAGGCGAAGGGAGAGATGAAAAGGAGGAGAGCCAGAGACAGGAAGACAGTTTCTCTCCTTCTCTCTATCCCCCCCTTCCCTGCTTTCTGTCTTTCTTTTGTGGACACGCTGGTTTGTCCTAAGCAGGATTTGTCTTGCTTGGTTGAACAAGGCAAACCGCAGGGCTTTTGTGGAGGTGACAGGGGTGTGTGTGTGTGTGTGTGTGCGTGCGTGTGTGTGTGTGTATGTGTGTGTGCGCACAGCCTCATTTGATTTGTGTGAGTGGCGGACAACGTGGTCGTCCGTGTGCACAAGTGTCTGGAGACAGAGACGCAGGGTGAGGGATGGACCTCCGTCACACTTCCGCAACTCTCAAAGACTTGTGCACACTTGCTCACGCACACACAAATACACACACACAGAGCCACTAACTTCCACTGTCTCTTCTTCACATAAATCAAACGAGGCAGTGCTTGTTACACAGACCCCAAAAACAGCCAGGCGTACATTCCCAAGCTGTTTTTGAGACGCCTCTGCTCCAAGATCATTTTCAACTAGTATGTCAGCCCACTGCGTTTCAGCACTGACATGATGTGGTTTAGAGGGGGAAAGTATTCAAAAACAAAAAGGAGTATTTCATGTGGCACTTTAGGTGCTTATCTTTACCATTTCAGAGGTGAAATGTCATTGTGCATGTTGGATAGCTGTGATTACAGTGCTTTAACTTTCCAAAGATAAGGCAATGCTACTTGATTTCTCTGAAATGTGCAAGAAAATCACGCCCAACACGGTGCAAGTGTTTCCTAAAAACTCAATTTTGGGCTTTTTAATGTTTAATTCAAGATAAGTATGGTAATCCAGAATCTCCAATTCAATGCTGGTGCACACGGATAGAGAATATGCATGGGCCAATTTCACACAATTTAGGAACATATTTACTAGTGCTTCGCAGCTTGGCAAACACATATGACTGTAAGTTCAGAATCTGCTGATTACAGAGCATCACCAGCATTTGAAGAAGCGAGTAAAATTCAGTAGTCCTCCACAAAATTAGATTCAAATAAAGGCCAAATGTAGCAACAGCATCCTTCATAGAGCAAAAAGAAGACAAGGCTTTTTCATTCCTCATTTGTTGCTTTTGCTGTCACAAAGAGTGGGTTTTGTTCTCCGTTTCTCTGTTTCTCACTCTGCGTGCGCACGCACACACACACACACACACGCACACACACGCACGCACACACACACACACACACACACACACACACACACACACACACACACACTCCTGAACCCCTAACCCTGTCTGAGTAAAAACCTATTGTGCCTGACACAGAGACTGTGTCTCCATCACGGATGACTGAGCGTGTGTGTGTGTGTGTGTGCGTGTGTGCGTGTGTGTGTGTGTGTGTGTGTTCATCAGGTCCAGTGTCACTGTGCCCAGCAGGCATGACCTACCAAATAGCTCAGTGTGATGCTGGACACACACATGCATGGTCTGATCTGAGCAACGTGAGGTTATTGGCAGCTAGCAGCAGCAAAGAAGCATGCTCAGAGTCCTGAAAGAAATGATGCAAAGACACAAAATGAAGCATTAGTAGTGGAGAAATGTTAGTTGGGGAAATTAGCACAGAAAAACACCAATAATAGCCTCTCATTCTTGTTATGTGAAAAGTTACTGTCGCTGTAAACATGTCATAAACCCCACAGTCAGGGGTCTTAGTGAAAACAAAGGCTCGTAAAACAGCACGGAGTCCTAAAACCTGAGAATTACCTCCTCTAAACTTACATTTAAAACTTATTCTTAATTCTCAGACTCCCAACATAAATTTAAATCTTTTAGTTGCTGTTGTGAAGTAACTGTCATTTTATTCTAAATTTTAAAAAATGTCCTTTTAATTTCCTCTGTTATTTCAGTTAAGTTAAACTTAACACCATATCAAAGACAGAATCACAAAAAAATATTTTATCTTTCCACTAAATGACACTGTCCCCTGTCTGTGTGTGTGTGTGTGTGTGGGGGGGGTCACTGGGGTCGGATCATGGAATTGGATGGTGCCGAGTGCTATGCCTGCTGGGTAGTAAAGTAGAGAGTGGGAGCAGGGATGCAAGGTGGGGGTTGCAGGCTGTTTGGGATGCCGGGGTTAACAGAGGTGAGAAGGTAATTGAGATCAGGCAATGTGAGGAGACAGAGTGATGGTTTTCATTTGTGTGAGGGCGAGTGGGGGGAAATCAGGAGTCAGAAGAAGCTGATTCAGCAGGAATTGGAGATGTGCAGGAATATGTTTCTGTGGTTGTGGGTGAACAATGCAGGAGTGGTCACAGTACAATTTCTGCTTGTGTGTGTATGCTTGAGGTGTGGGTGGGGGTTGTTTGGCTTGTTTATATTGCTGTTTAATTGACCTGGTAAAGCTGCAGGGGTAAAGGGCTCCCCCTAAAGCTCACTGCTGTGAGGACAATAAATCTTGGATTTCCTGTTCCTGTTTTTCTAACAAGGCTAAAGACTGTAAAGTATAAGCTGTCTTATCTTTTAAAAAAAGGGGGTATGCAGGAGCAGAAAGGAATTTTTTTTGCATATGCAAAATGATATAATCAAGATCCATTTGGAGCCCAAGTAAAGACGTATATGTTGAGGCGTCTAAATCTTGTTGTCATCAATGGACCGTTTTCTCTATGGGAACTGTGTGGGAAGGACCACTTACAATGGAGGTACATTTCCTCCAGTTTGCAGCTCCTTTATTCTGAGTTAGCTGTTTATTTTACTTTGGTGGAGCCATGATGACAGCAGCGTTGAAGAACAGCACATATAGAAAAAAATACATTTTTCTTTGCTTTTCTTTGTTTATCAGTTTCACTGTGCCTTGTGTAGCCTCAAATAAACACTAAGCCACCCCCCCCCCCCCAAAAAAAAGCCAAGCTCCAGCAGTGTAGC